>JAXQQM020073923.1:0-120015 GCA_034641835.2 Pinus albicaulis | reverse complement strand
GCCCTCTTGCACACTGTTCGATGCCTTTGGAAATCTACGGTGAAAATTATCGGCGGGAAATTTGCCAGGTATTACCCCGCAACCCTAACCGTTTCATCTCATTTCCTCTCTGTTTATGTAACGAGCTAGGTCTACAACCCTTCGAGGGTTTGATGCTACAAGTTCAATGATCTCCTCCTGCTAGTACTATATCCAGCCAATGAGGGTGCTTGCAAGGTTTATTACACTACTGGCTGTGGACCGAGGATGGGTAGTATCTTTGCGTTTTTTCCATGAGCTAGGAAAAAGTTGTCTTGTTTGCACTTCTTTAGAAATTTGGGAAAGTTCTTCTGGCCATTGTCGCTAACACATAAATACGAGTCCATTCCAGTTCCATAGCACAAATAATACTTCTATTTTGGTTACAAGTTTTTTTCCTTCTGTTTCCTTATACGACCCTCAGTTCATGGGTTTAATTTATTAATTTTAATACTTGGCTCTTCTTCTGGTCTTTCGTACTCTAGCTCAATGCTCGACATATCATTTGGAGGTTTATCAATATAGGTAAATAAGATTGCAAGGTTTTATTTCTCGGTTAACCTTCGAGTTCTAACCTCGACTTATTATCGTTGTGCCATTACTTAATGATCTGGTTACTTGTTATTGTAGATACATCCTTACTCGAAGGCCAGGTCTGTTCTCCAATATTTCTTCAGGGTTGAATGCTGAGGCTTTCTCTCCACTAACAGTATCCACTGCCCTTCCAGGTACTCTTGTATTGAACTGCTTTGGTCCACAAGAATATTCTTCCTCTTCTTCGGCGTGCTTAGTTTAATACTACTTGGCTTTTTGCCTTCAAGTTTACAGAGCCGGTCGGGTTGCTCAATGGTTCCTTCTAGCTTATGAAAGCCGAAGTCGGTTTCTGCTGCGTTTATATGTAATTTTAGTATTTGTAGAATGAATATAATTTCCCTGCAATTTTAATGTTTGTTTTGAGAGGTTTTCCTCTGAATCAGTCCATTTGGTCTCGGTGGAGTTCCCAAACACAGTTTATGTATTTCCTGATTTTGAAAGTATAACTCTGTAAGAACATATTTTTCTTCTTTTCAGGCAGTTCCCTACGAGGTTTCCCATTTTGACTCTCGTGTTGGAATTCTCCAAAGAAATTCTTATTGTTTTAATGACGGAGTCCTCTTTGCAGTTTATACATATATTCATGGTTAAATTTTCATTGTATGAATATCATGTTAGCTGTTTACCTTGTGAGTTTCGAGCCTCTAGCTAGTCCATGTACTTTTGTTCTCTACATCTCTTTTCAATGTATCTTGGTTATGATTCCTCTTATTCTGTAGATGGTTATGTATGTACTATTTAGTTCGGGAACAAAAATATTCATCCTTGCATAGTTGTTTTCTTTCCATCTTTTAACATTACCAACACAAAAAATTTATCTATATTTTGTTTAGGTGATCAGACCACCTCTAATTCTTGTCCGACTATAGTTAGGTATGAGTAACTTCTGGACACCTAATCCTTTATGGGTAGGTGTGGAAGCTGAACAGTCATAAAGGAGTCCAAGTGACTTTGGAATGCGGAATCCAAGAGTCACATTAATGTAATATAAATGTACATCTATGAGTAATAGAATTCCAACTAATGCTTATATTTCCCTTTGTGTGTGTTTACTTTATCACCCACCATGTGTGTGTTTAACATGGTATCAAAGATGTAGGTGATCTCCTAAGATTTAGAAATGGTGACCTCTGTCATCTGCATATTGCAGAAATGCCACTTGTATCCTTTATGTTGATGATTGTCCATTATACATTATGACTACACTGGTCCGACTTGCTAGACTTTCCAAGACTATTTGTTACAAATTATTCACCAACCTACACTTTCCTTAGCATCGCCATTCATCGTTTTGTTTGAGAGTTAATACCTAATTATTCCTATCCTTTGCACACTTCATTGTTTCTATTTTCATATTTTGTACGAGGTCGATTTGGATCCATCTACATGTCGTTTTAACCTAAAATTCCAGAAATCTCTGTGCTCTTGCCACAAATATTTTTTTCACGGTTTTCTGTGAGTGCTAAAGACGTTTGGTGTTACATAGTATAATCACTGCATTCCTCTTAAAATTCTGTGCACCATTCAAATTTCTCTATGCCTTTCTGACACACCCACAATATTGAAACTGTTAGGCGTTACCTTCTTCCCCTTGCAGTATTAGTTCCCTGTGACCTGTCTTGTGAATTCATTTCCAGCATAGGCACTGGTAGGTGTTGTTCAAAGTTGTAAGAATGAGTTGTTTGGACCCGTAACGTATATTAATTGGAACATCAATTTTGGTATCGACCATCCTTTATTCTCGGCTTCATCTTATTGCCAGATAAATATGCATAATCATTTATTTGAACCAATCGAAGAGAAATACCTTTCACGATACCAAACAAAAAATTTTGGTTAGACATTTACGTAGCCCGAGGACTCGAATTAGTATCAAGGTTGTGTGGTGGAGATGCGGGGTAGATTGTCTTTTATTACCTGCTGCAATATATTCTCCTGCTCATTATCAAGGTTTCTCTCCATGGCAGGATCCTTCATGAGCTGAGACGAGAGATGAAATTGGGCACATAAAAATCTCTGGAAAAATAACGTTTTTGAGCCTTTGTGACAGAGACGGTGAAAGAATAAATTGTTTCCACTACCGGTCCATTTCTTGAACTGGGTATCTTTCAGTGCAGCGAGTGTGTTAGAAATTTTATCAAAGAGAAAAATCCTACATTCGTCCTCATTAGTGAACAAATTAAAGAAGAGCTTGTATGGAAAGAGGTAGACCTTCTGAAGTGTCTGGTGGCTCTCAGATCTTAAATGCCTTAACAACTATCATCTGATTCAAGGTCAGTGTTCCTGTTTTGTCACTGCAAATTGTTGTCGCAAAACCCATAGACTCACATGCTGACAATCTTCATACCAAAGCCTTATCTGCCATCATTTTCCTCATCGAATAAGCTAAAGTCAAGGTGACTGCCAATGGAAGTCCTTTTGGAACATTAAATCGATTCCGCACTCACTATAGAAGCCTGTGTTCACCGGTGTAGGTGGAGAGGAGGCACTGTTGTGGGAGCGCTATCCATTTCCATTCCACATAGCACTCCATGCTCACTCCACTAATTCCCAACCCCTCACCTCCCAACCACACAAGGGTTAAAAGGGTTCTGTTGTTGTTGTTGTTGGGTTTGGTAAAAAAAACTAAGATCATGCAACGGAAGTGTGGAAGGGCTGACAGATGTGGAAGCAACGGGAGGGCATAGGGACTGCGAGGAGGTGTGTGGACCGCCAGAGAGGTGTGGCGAAGTGCCGCGCTAATTGACTACAAAGGGAGAGTCGAGAAGGGAGGAGGTGTCATTTTCTACCGTTCTCTGGGCTAGTAGAAAATTGCTGTTGGAACTAGAAAATTTCATCCCTGAAATGTCGGGAAGCATTCTATTGACATAGTCCCTCACAAACCACAAATTGCAATGGTATATGGTTGAACATTTACCTCCATTATTTGCATTAAATTCCGTTTATGAT
The DNA here is from genome assembly GCA_034641835.2 of Pinus albicaulis. Taxonomy (NCBI): domain Eukaryota; kingdom Viridiplantae; phylum Streptophyta; class Pinopsida; order Pinales; family Pinaceae; genus Pinus; species Pinus albicaulis. Next base: position 116,454 of record JAXQQM020073923.1, on the reverse strand, counting down.
TTTATTGCACCTAAATTTAAACTATTTGAATTAGGGTCACTCTATGCTTTGTTAATATTGCCTTGGAGGCCGGTCGAATGGTTTAAATCTATGTCCCTTGAGCTCTAATTTTTCAAAATACGGTTGGTATATGGTGGATATACAATGGGCCATTTATATCTATACATATTATATGAGAATTGAACCATGAGTCTTACACAAACGCTATATGCAATGGCTATTGGTTTATATAGGTGATGGAAAATACAATTTTTTGAAGATCGTATATCATATGTGAAAAGCATATAATATAGTTGGTCCATATTGACATGATTGTACATGTGTAGTAATTGTATTATAAACTGTATATTACGCAATTCAAAGCCAAGCCAAGAGTTATAATTGGTTTCCTATTTACATTTGCACACACCTTTCATTTAGTAAAGTTGAGTTATTGACAAAATGACTAGAATCACTAAATTATTAGAGTTGCTAAATACTTCAGTCCACTCTATTGTTCGTGATATAGTTGAAATTGGAAAGGGAACTCTCCTTGACATTCATACATGTCTACAATATGCAGAAGAAAAGATTGAGTTTTTGTAGTTGGAGTCTCAGCTCCAGTAAGATGAACTTCAACAAAAGAGTCATCATTTTGAACTTGTTTCTATTCAGAAAATTGAGAGGGACCCCCATCAGTAGCAAGAATGTAAATTTGAAGTTTGTCCACATTCAGTACCCATTTCAGTAGCATATGTGTAGGAAGATGCAGAAATTCAACATGCACCTCCCAAGCCCATCATCAGACCTTGGGAAAAGCTTTTCCACAACAAGTAGGAAATTGGCCTTGGATATGACAAGGAATTGTCCTTTCATATTCCGGACTACTCCAAGCCCATCAAATTTCAGTGCCGGATTTCTTCATGACAGTTCACCTTCAGCTGTTCCAGATCCTGCTCCTCTTCCACATCAATAACAACAACAAATTGAAAAATGCCAACACTATGATCACATTGGCCATATGAAATATCATTGTTTCGATCTTCACCCATGCAAGCACTGTGGTCGACACACCTATTATTCACACAGATGCTTCAGAAACAAGCCTCCTGCAAGAACAAAGCTTCATCTTGGATGGATCGCTTCTTGGAAATAGGAATCAACAGCTAAGAAGATGTTTAAGTCACATGTCAAAACGTGTTCTAGAATATTGAACAATCTTGCAGTTGAGTTTTCGCCATCATCTCACCTTGTACTTGACAGGGGGGGAAATGGTGGTCATCTACAAGCTTCGAAGCCACATCAAGCGAGCTTGAGCCAAAATCTCTCATTCCAGATTCAGAGTTGTAGCCAGAGACACAACATTTCAAGCGAGCCTGAGCCACAATTCTTCATTCCATATTCAGACTTGTAGCCAGAGACACAGATGCCCATGAGCATAACTTTGGTTGATGTACAACCTTAAACCATATATACGAGGTTCATATTCTTCCTCTTCAAAGAATTCAGAGCACTTCCTCTAGCAGAAGACTTCAGCTTCTTGCCAGCCTTGGTAGAGTTCCGAGAAATGCATAAAGCATTCCAGTGTTGGTGGTCATCCTTAAACCATCATAGGTTGTAGACCTCCCTTTATATAGGTTGAAGTTCTCCCTCTTCAAATATGAGGGACACTTCCTCTGGTAGAAGCCCTCAGTTTCTTGCTAGATTTGGAAAAGTTCCAGGAACTACAATAAGCGTTGCTTTCCAGTGTTGGTGGTCATCCTTAAACCACCTCTTTATGCCAACATTTCAGAGAGCTAATTCAGCCTAAGTGCTGCCATGCATACTTTGCAAATTTGTATTACAAATCTCTTCTTGGACTCACACATACCCCTTCGGATTAAGGGGGGCAATGGTGGACACCTAATCCTCTATGGGTAGGTGTGGAAGCTGAACAGTCATAAAGGAGTCCAAGTGACCTTGGAATGCGGAATCCAAGAGTCACATTAATGTAATATAAATGTACATCTATGAGTAATAGAAATGCAACTAGTGCTTATCTTTCCCTTTGTGTGTGTTTACTTTCTCACCCACCATGTGTGTGTTTAATAGTAACGACGTGTTCTAGGTTGAGGTTCCACCTCATACCCAGAACCAACGGTTCACTCCTTAATAGTTTGAAATGACAGGGTTCTATAATTCGACTACCTACTTCGAGTTTACTATTTACATCATGTGTTCAGTAGCTTCTTTGTTCTTTTACTTGCTATTCATGTTTACATAACTTTTACACATTTTAGTCAATGCAGTGTAATTGACTAAGCAATTTACTGTTTTTGTAGCAAGATAACATAGTCACTCCTGTATTTACTTAAGTGCGGCCATATTCAGTTCTCCCTTGTAACAATTTCCTCTTACAGTCATTTTTATCGAACTCAGAAACAATTTACAAGGTTCACATATAATTTACAGAACTCATAAATAATTGCTATATCATAAATACTTGCAGAACTCATTCTTTTCAAAAAAAATTCATTCACAAAATTTCTTTCCTTGAAACTAGTTAAACACATACCTGTGTACAAGTTCTATAATATCATTCCAGTTTTAAATTATTGAAGTGCACAGTTACTTATCTAAATGTGCAATCTACTGATGATGTCCACACAACCTTCAAGAGAGGCAATTACGTCATTGTTTTTCCCCCGTGCTCCACACCTGAGAGGTACAGGTTGACAGAGTTTTCTGTTGTGACCTCATGACCCCAATTCCAGTCAATACCAGAAATTCTCAAGAACATTGAGTGATTTCCACTGGTCTCTACCAGCTCAGGAAATTCCTCACTCTCTTTTTTAGTTAATGAACAAAACCCCTTTTCCTCAGAGGAGCAGGTAACTGTTCAAAACTGTCCAACCACTTCTTATTTCTTGGAATACTTTTACCATCAATATTTTTACTTTTTATGGAACTACTTTTCCATAACTAATTTTATTTTTCATAACAACAAAAAAAAAACTTTTCCAGAAAACAATAAATGTTTCAGTCTTTTCTTTAAAATAATAACTAAAATGTCATATTACTAGTTAACAAATAGTTAATACCAAATTCAACAGTCACATTATATGAATACAAAATCACCCAATTATAAATATAACTCTTTATTTAAGATATTAAATAAAATTTGTGATATAATTAACAAAAAAAATACTAAAATTTGAGCTCTTCAATTATACGTACAACTCAGTCCATGGGGTCTTGGATAGATGATGATCAGGTGCTCTTTAAGGCACTTATTTATGTGAAGTCAATGATTCAATTCTTTGCTGTGAAGTCAAGGGTTCTCTGAGTGCTTAATGTCTATGTAGAATACTAAAAGTCATCACTCATACCACTCTCTACAATATTAATAAGTAGAAACAATTTCTTCTAGTTACCTATAGATATAAAAGATAATAAACTCCCATACTTAATACAAAAGTGCGTTGATCTCAATAATCTCTCTACTTTAAAAATGTGTGTGTTTCTTTCTTCATCCATTTCTTTCAATTTTGAAGCTATGAATTTCTCTAATGTAATGCTTTCTAATTTCTATAATGTTAGATGTAAAATCTTGAGAAGTGCTAGTTAAATGTTTATTATTTATTAAAATGCATTAAAGTATTATTGTAATTTACTTACCTAATAATATATATATTTTAATTATAACTAATTTTTCTTATTTCAAATCCTTTATAAATGATTTTAATTGCTAAGTTTAATAAAAAGTTTAATCAAATATATATATTTTTATATGAATTCAAGCAATTTTGATATTAAAATTAATGAATATATTTAAACCAATTACCCATAAACTTTTTTATTAACAATTTCTTTTAATATTAAAAATAATGAATTTTCTGCAAGTCCCACTAGCACAACTTGTTGATACGATAGGTTTTGTTTGAAGGGCGACCCAGGATCAAACCTCACCTAGGTTGTTGCACTAGTGCTAGGGGGAGGAGACAACTTAAACCCAGTTAGCTTAGTGTTGGTGTGGCCGAGGTCGGGTATGGTCCCCTGATGATTTTGACAGCTTAGATGCCCCTGGGTCGTGGTTTCTCAAGCCCTTGGGTCGCAATTTCTCAAGCCACGTGCCTCAGATAATCTCTCATGAACTCAGACCACTTGATATACAAAAAAAATAAAAATAAAAATAAATAATTTTTCTCAAACTAATTTCCCCTAAACATTTTAATTAACAACTTCTTTTCCAAAGATAATATAAAATAAAAATAACAAAAATAAATTATTCAATAACATTATATACTTCATTATCTATTATAAGAAATGTAGATGTTTATGTTGTTATCCTTCTTTGAACTTATCTATTATAAGAAATGTAGTTGTTTATGCTATTGTTATCCTTCTTTGAACTTATTTTGGCTACTATTATTACTTCTAATTGAATGTAAAAGTATTTTATATGTTATAAAAAAAGTGTCTCCTTCGACATAAGAATTTCATAACGATGTGAGATGTGAATTGTGATTGTAAAAAAAAAGGTACAAAGGAGGGTAAATGTATATATAAGAGTGTGATTAAATAGAGTTGTACATGTTTTTTTATTTTAAGGTTTGATAGTACTACATCTTCATCATGTCCAATATATCATTCCCCTACGGGGAATTGAACTCTTGACTTCAAATCAAGGAATTGAATGCTTGACTTCACATCAATAAGTGTCTTAAAAGAGCGCCATATCACCATCTATCCAAGACTATGTATAATTGAAGAGAGTAAATTTTACTTTAAAAATAAATAAATTATATCACAAATTTTATTTAATATATGATATAAAGAGTGATATTGTAATTGAATCCTTGACTTCACATCAATGAACATTGTTTAACTATGAAAAACTTTCACTTTCCATCATCAGATCCAATCTTTTAGAATCAACAATGAGTGAGCTTAATGGTTAAGAGCATTTGTTTCCTCTTATGAGGTCACAAGTTCAAAACTAGAGTATGTATTCCTTCAACTTAACTCAATTACTATTCACCTCAATTTTAAAAATCCACTTAAAACTACATGATTTGATTTAAAATTAAATTAAATACTCACCTCAATTTATAAAATACACTTAACAACTACCATTAGATTTAAAATAAAATTATAAGTTTCCATTTGATTATATTAAACATCTTATAATTTATTACATTATCTATTATATTTATATTTTACAAATGATATTTAATATGATATCTTTAATTTCTATATATATATATATATTCCATCTATATTATTAAATATTGCTAATATTAAGTGTCATATTTTATATGGAATTTTAATAAAAAAATTAGTGTGAAATATTCTATATGTAATTTAGAATGCTTTTGAAAATGATATCAATATGAAAAATATTTTTTTTAGATATTAGATAATGTTAATTTATAATTAACTTGGGTGTAATTTGATTAGTTGTGTTAAATTGTAGAGCACAATTATAAAATGGTAAATCAATTAGCTTCCTTTCTAAGTAGGTGAATGTAAATATTAGAGTGATATAAAAATGTCGGCAATCTTTTTACTTATTATTTATTAAAATAAAAAAATAAAAAATAAATTTTATTTTATTATTTTGTAAAATTTAATTAAAAAAAACACAATAAAATATTTATTTTATTTATTTAATATTTATTAAAATATTAAAATAAAAAATCATTTTATTTATTATTTATTAAGAGTATAAAATTAAAAAATAAAATTAATTTATTTTATTATTTTGTAAAATTTAATTTGAAAGAAAAAATACAATAAAATATTTATTTAATTTTTATTTAAATCTTAAAATGAAAAAGCCACTTTAAAAATGAATTGGAAATTTAAAAAAAAAAAAAAACTTCAAATTTGTATTCCCATTTACTTATATTTTTATTGAGTCTTTTAATCTAAAAATCCATTTAAATTGTGCTTGTGTTTTTTCTTTTTATCATAAGAAAAATATAATCAGTATAGAATTACTTTTCTTTATTTACCAATTTCAAAACTATATTAATAATATTTTTGTTTAAAATTTTTATAGAAGCTAAATCCTGATAACCCTAAATAATATACTTTTCTCTGTTTTGAAAACAAATAAAAAATAACCCAACAAATTATGATTCATCTTTGCATTTCCCTAAACTTTTTCTAAAGAGAAGTTTTATACAATTTATTGCACTCCATTTTGTTTAGGGTTTATGGCCATACATCATAACCCATTGATTCCTGAGCAGCAAAAATATTTCAAGATGAAAAGGAAAACAGATAATCCTGCAAGTTCTGGCTGCTATTTTATCTGATATGTCCACTCTATAAAATGACCATTCTTTTTACTCCATCAAAATCTCCATAAAGCGGCAGTGTACAAATGAAGGGAGTACTCCAGATAAAGCCCATGCTCGACCATACTGCAATTCTCTAGCTAATAAATTTCTGGGTATTTTTTGGGATTTCCTTTCCCATGTTTGCATTAATAAAGCGGATATTCACAAATAACTGAGATTTCTCAGCCTCCGAATCCGTAGAGAGTTTAGCCTTGTCTCTTTAAGGAGTAGATGATGTCCATAGTGGTCATAGTATTTCACCATAGTGGTCACAGTCTTTCTCCTAATGTGCTCTGCGTATGTCACCACATCTTCGATGACATTCTCCACAAAAATCTTCATAAAGCTTATGGTCTGAGGCCACTGATACAATTGGCGCCTCCTCTACCTCCTCTCGTGGTGGGACCCCTGATGGCAGGCTTGGTGATGCTTAAATGATATCTCTGAGAACTTTCCTATGCCTAAACTTATTCAATTATGGTGTATTCATGAAAAATGAAAATGAAATTGGTGAAATGAAACTGGTAGTAAATGAATTCAAATTCAAATTGGTGAATGAAGCGGTTTCATAATTTGTGTTGGGAATAATGAAGAAAGGTATGTAATTAATTCCCCAAGTCGGCAGTCATCCGCAGGTTGCTCGAAACACATTATCTGACTAACCAGGGCCTTGTCGTTCTCTGTCATCGGAAACATATTTTTTCCTAGCCAGCCATTATTTCCGGGTGAATTAGCCAGCTGGGTAGACTAGTCTGTCAATTCTACTGTTGTGCATATCATTTACTGTTGCGTACTTGTTTCAGGGTTTGCATGGTTATGGCTCGCATGACCATGGCATGGCCATTAGTACTTTTAGAATATTAATGGGGCTATAGACTTGAAAATAAGGCTTTCCATTTCTACCGAGGTCAGAAATTTTCCTGAGGGTAAAATTATCAAAATTTGGTGTGAAAATTTTCAAGAAATCTAATCTTAGTGTTTGACTATGGTGTAAATGGATTCACATGATAAAAAAAAATTGGGCACCCAAAATTGTGTCAAATTGCCAGTGTTTTCCAGAAAAAATCATGGCCTCTTTACTACGACTTCTGTATTGATTCCTTTGTTTAGTGTCAACAAATTTACCATGAATCTCATTCATTTGTAAAATAGCTGACATTGATGATATCTTCAGGTTCTAGGATGCCATAATTGTCCGAGTGGTTAGAATGGTTTCATTTTGTTTTTTTAATAAAGATGATAGTCACACTCAATTATCAAATTTGAAGGATTGGCATTAATTTCATTTGGAAGGGTATATATTCATCTAAACCTTCAAGGATGAAAGGTTAAAAACAAATTGTACATCAATTGATAAGTGTAAAGTAAATAAACCCTTCATTAAAAAAAAACATAAGTAAAGTAGTGCCCTTTTAAACCTCTACATCTTGAAAAATTAGATTGTGGTTACATCAAAATTCTCTAAAATTTCAATAAAAGTAGTAAATAAGGAAAAAAATCCTCAAAAACAACTATGAAAATGTTTCTTTCATTCATTACATGACCTTCAAAAATATTTGGACTTACATCATTGAAAATTTCAATCTATTTTCCCAATAACAGAGGATTTCTACTTTTCATTTGTTTCCATACATCATAAATAACACTCCAATCTACCTAATTTAGAGCATGAGTTGCATTAAGAGAGAGGAACATCAACATATCTAGCGTCTCCAATGAAAGTCTTGGTTTATCATTGCTTTTAATCCTGTTTAATTTTGAGAGGCCTCTTTCACACATTGTTGTACTTGTTGGAATAACAAGAATTGTTTGCTATAATTACATCAAAGATTTCATACCATTCAGGTTCATCTCCACATAGATCCCATGCTCTAAACATATGTTTTTTAGGGTATGATTTAGAAATAGTGCAAATAAATTCATCCATTTCACCCAAAAATCTAGCAGTATCCACAATAGGTGATTCTCCAACACAAATTTTTTCAGGTAAACATTTCAACCATCTTTTATTTTGAGAGTCTTTATCATTCAACTCTTCATAATAATGTCGAGAACTGAAAAAATTAGCAACATTAAATATAGGTAAATCTATGAAGCTCCTATATGGAGATTCAATCATCTTCATAACAAAACATTTTCCCAAAAGAATACAATCATTTATTGTCCCTGATGTTTTCATCTTTGGAAAAATTTCAAACCTCAATGGATGTAAATGCACCATACATGTGTTATCCACAAATTCAAGGGTCCCCCCTTGTGCTTTAATTAGAAAAGAGGATACATGGATTGTACCTGCCCCAAAACTGCTTCCTAAAAATCGTTTATGAAGCATGTTGATAGAAACATCTAGTGTCAATAGATGTAATATCAACATGGTCCTCTTGAAACTTACAATTCAACTTATTTAATTCAATCAACACATTTGCAAGTATATGGATGAGAAACTTCATTTGAAATATTGTTTCCAACTCATACAATTTTTTCTCCCTGTTGTACCTATTTCTCGTAGGCAATTCTTGATTGAAAAAACTACAACGAGAAACCAACTCAACCAGTATTTAGGTTCAAGTTGACCCTTGAACCAGAGGGGGTTCCCTCAATAATTACAAGGCTTTGTTTAATGTTGTTCACTATCACTGGATAACAAGCTATGAAGCATAATGGTTAGATTCATGATTTGATTTGGATGGTTACTGATGATTGCATAATTCCTGTTCATGAATAAATCCCTCCCTTGCAAAGTCCTTTCTCAAAGTGTCAGCTTCGAGCCCGACAGAAGAACTTATATTTTAAAAGGATTTGAAAGAAGAATGTAAGGGGGTTCTTGATAATTAAGGAGTCAAACAAAATACTTAATAAATCACGAAAAATTGGATTCATGTAGAAAGCTTCTATAGCCAAACAAAACACATTCAGGAGAAGATAGAAGTGGTGAACAATAACTAGTTCAAAGAGGGGCTAACTTAGAAAAACAATCCAATATACTAATCTCTTAAACAATTATAAATTTGGAGGGGATTTCAGAGATATTGAAAATCAATCTATTCTTGCCCAAGTCTTCTATGCAAATCTGAACATGTGCAGAAATAGAATATGAAAATACTAGAAAAGCATACAAGAAACACAAACTCTGTCAAAGCTAGAGCTTCAAATACTTCAATTAGGATTTCTGGAGAAAAGTTTTACAAAGATGAAATGTCTTGGCATCAAAAGCCAACCCTTGTTTATTACAAATGAAATAATATATAGACAAAATATTTCTTAGCTGTTACAACAATATGGAATAAAATCTTGAACAATATACTAAAAATAGAACAATCTCCTAATAGTTTGCAGGAAATATGGAACTATCTCAAGTCTTCTGCCTTAGAATAAGGAATATCCACTGATTTTGTGTCATAGAATATGGGAATTGAAAAACTGTGCCTAAATATCTGTGCTAAAAATCTGAATTTGCTGAAACTATTCCCTGAATATTGCTAACTCCACTTTGACTATCCCTGCTGATCTTTTGTTTGTCGATTCTCTTGATGGGAAATCTAAAGGTAATTTTCGACTTGCTGAGTGAAAGAACCCTTTATGAAGTCAAGTCACTAGTAAAATCTTCATGCAGAGAATTTTTATCTTTTTAGTGCACCTAGAAACATAAATTTTGGGTTCCAAACATGATGTATCTGACAATAGGCTTGAATATGTGGCATGGGAATAAATCTCATATAAAATCTATATAAAACAATTGAATGCTTTCAGACAAGATTAAACCCATTTATATCCTCTTACTTTGATGCTTGTCCTGAGAACAAGCACAAAGCATTCAAGCACCACTATATACAAGCTATTGCATCCTTGAAACATGATTGTGATTCTGCAGTATACTTCCTTCCTCCATCCTCAAAACGCCAGACTTCAAGATTTAAGCGTGTTTTGGTGTTATCCAAGCCTCCCAAATTGCAAAATGAGGTTGCAGCACGATTACTATAGTCCATAAAATCCTCAAGAGAATGCACAACAACTGCTACGAAGTGTATGTGTTGTGGATCCAAATCTTGTAAGATGTCACGATGTCCTCCTGATGTAATGGATTTTAATTTTTTTGACTGACGAGATATATCTTGATTCCTTTCAGAGATTTGATAAAATATCCCAAACCACTCAAAAATTGCCAAATTTTTTTGCGTGGAACCTAACTAACGCCATTCTGCACAAAACCCATGTTCTGGATTTTTTAAATTCACCATCGTTTGTTCAGAATATGCAGTCGGATTTCACTGTCTGGAAAACCCTATGAAAATTTTAAATGAGATGCACTTTTCTTTTGGCCAGGTAAATAGAACCTGTTGAAGCAACTTTTCTTTTGGCACTATTTCATACATACACTTTATCAAATATTTTTCCTCTTCCTTCGATACATGTTGACGAAGAGATGCATTAGGGGAATTTTGAGGTATAAAATGGACCTCCTAAGGAAATTGTAAAATAATAGTGGAAATAATAAAATAGGATTTGATTACATCATCAAATTTTAGAGAGAAAAAAGAAAAACTACTTTTTCAACTCGTATTTTCAACTCATCTCCCAAAGTTTTTACTTAAATTTTGAGCGGGAGTATTCGTTGGATGCAAAATTTAATTCTCCATCCAAGGAGTACCCATGTTGCATACTTTCGATGGATCCTACTACATGAAAAATGAGAAATACATGAAAAACATGATATACATGAAAAACGTGATTGTAATCACGTTTTTCATGTATTTCTTATTTTTCGTGTAGCATGATCCATCGAAAGTATGCAACATGGGTGTTCCTTGGATGGGGAATTAAATTTTGCATCCAATAAGTACTCCTACTTGAAATTTGAGCAAAAAATTTGGGAGATAAGTTGAAAAAGTAGTTTTATTATTTTATTATTTTATAATCTTTTTACCCTTTTACTTAAAAAATGATGAATCATCCCCCATGGTCGACATCATCATCTTGAATCTTAATGGTTCTTATAAAGTTTATTTTGGTTGTACGTTTTTCTTAGGAGGCCAATTTTAGACCTCAAAATTCTCGTAATGTCTGAATGGACTTCGTGCAACAAACATGTGTCCGATGCAATTTCACAAAACAATGGTCATGTCCTTTAAGCTGATTTTAACAATCCAAACAATAGCTAGTTTTAACAATCCAAACACTTGATCCAAGAGGTCACTTTCCCATTCATGCTCTAGAATATATGTGCGAATCATAGGCTTTCTGTGTTGAGATTCAACAAGAATATCCTAGTGAAAATTAAGCACCTACACTAGGATGAAGCCTTAGGATATTTTTAGGTGTATGTCTATTTATAGATGTATGTGCATAATCTGTTTATATAATGCATGTCTATTTATATATGCATGTCTAATATTATTATCCCTTAATATTAGTTGGACAATAAACTATAATCTATTCTCAATGAGCACTTGGAAATAGTTAATTGAAGTGGAAAATAAGTTAGCGAAAGGAATTTTGAGTGTGGTTGGTTGGTGGGACATGTAGGTTGACTTAGTTGTAATTGAGTGATTAGAAGTTGTAACAGAGTTGGAAGTGCAATTGTGCAAGTTGTAAAGTAGTTTAACCCAGTTAAGTGAGTTAAACCCAGTTGTGCTAGTTGTAACTCAAGATACACTAGTGGGAGATCAAGTGAAATAATTATTAATTAATTCACAATTAGTGGTCTCACATGCAACTGAAGATTTATTATTATTAAGTGCATGCATGTCAGATCCAGTGGAGACCCAGTTGAGTTCTAGGTGAAAGGGAGGTAAACTATCAGTTGCGACATTATCCAGTTGTACACATGCAACCACATGGATGTTCCCATGAGGATTGCGTAGTCAAGGCAGGAAAGATTGCATTCATTCAGGGATTGCTATCAATAGGGATTGCATAGTGGAGGCAGGTTGTCTGGAGATAGTAAATTGGCTAAGGAACTTGCCAATTTTTGTATGACAGTGTGAGACAATTAACTCATGTACTGGGGGTTCTTGGATTGGAGCTTTGTATGTAACTGTTTCAAGATCCATGATATAATATACAATAGAGGATAGTGGGGTTTTTAGCTATAATATTTCCCCGGTAAATCATATGTGTTGTGTGTGATTGATCTTTCTTCGTGTTATTGTAATTGGCGATTGTGTTTTAAATTCCGCAAATATTTGTAGAAGCGATTCGGTATTGAACAGTAGCACATTATTAGATCAGGAGAATCCAGGACATACATGTATTTTGTATAATTTATACATGGTATCAGAGCACAGGAAATTGCAGAAGTGAAGCAGGATCTGAGTTTGTTGGTGGAAAGAATTTGAATTTGCTGAAACACTTTCTTAGTGCTACAGCTGATTCAAGATCTAAATGGCTTTTAATGGCTTGAGGTTAGAGTATGCACTCGATGGCAGCTCGAACTACATTTCTTGGAAGGACAGGATGGAAGCAGTAGTCAAAGACAATGGCTTGAAGGAATTCATTGACAATGATGTTCCTAAGCCTACTTCGCCAGATGCTGCCAATCTTGATGCATGGCAAAAGAAAGTGGTAAAGGCAAGGAGGATCCTGTTGGAGGGAGTAAAAGACCACATTGTCTCAAGCTTACATGGGAAAGCCATGCCATATGCTATGTGGAATGCTTTGACGGATCTATTCCAAAGCAACAACGACCATAGGAAATTGGCGCTCAAAGATAAACTCAGAAAGATCAAGATGGAAAAGGGCGACACCATTCCCAATTATCTCACAAATTTTGTCCAATGTCGGGATGAACTGGGAAGTGTAGAAATAACTGTTTTTGATGATGATTTGGTGAGCTTGTCTCTCTGGGGACTTCCTAAGAGTTGGCACAACTATGAAGGCTCTGTCAACGGACGAGAAAAATTGCCTGATTAGGAATGACTATGGTTGGATCTGGTGCAGGAGGAGTTCAAGCGGAACACCAGAGATGGCTCTTCATCAAAGCATGATGATGAAGAGGATTGTTCTTTGGCTGCCAAGGTGAAGAAGGGGAAGGGGAAGAAATTCCTTTCTAAATCCGAGTCTAAAGGCAAGAAGATGGATATGTCCAAGGTGAAGTGTTTTCACTGTCATGAACATGGGCATATTGCTACTAACTGTCCACAAAAGAAGAAGAACAAGAAGGTTGCTGGAGCTGCAGCTGGTGAGGTCCTTGCCTCGTAATTTGTGCTTGAATTATCCTTGATTGCATGCATGGTGTCAAGTGCATTGGGATCGGTGTGGTATTTGGATAGTGGCACTTCCTTTCACATGACGGGAAATAAGGAACTTTTAGTGGCTTGGAGGAGAAAGATCTCCAGATGCATATAGATATGGGTGACGACGGATGGTACATTGCTACCGGGATTGGTACCATTAAATTTCAAAGGGATCTAGGTAAACCATTTCAATCAAAATATGTTATTCATGTTCTAGGTCTGAAGAAAAATTTGGTCTCAGTCACAATGTTGGAGGACAAAAGCTATGACATTATTTTTAGTGATGGAAAAGATTTCCTACTACATAAAACAATGGGTCAAGCCAAGAGGATAGGGAATCGAGTTAAGAATCTCTACAAGCTGGAGGTAGATGGCTGCACTACCATGATGGGCAAGGCAGAAAAAGTGGTGAGCCGAGATGAGGGAGAATTATGGCACAGACGATTGGGCCATCTTTATCATGGAGCCTTGAAAGTCATGCAGAAAATATCTACTGGACTTCCAATGGGAACACTTGCTCAGTTAGATCAGTGGAAGGGTTGCACCATGGGGAAGTATGTAAAGTTCACCTTTCATGAGAAGGAGAACCGTGCTTCGGGGATCCTTAAGAGAGTTAACACAGAAGTGTGTGGATCATTCTCGGTTGCTTCAACAACAAAACTTAAGTACTATGTAATATTTATTAATGAATTTTCTTGTAAATGCTATATCTTCTTCATGCAGAAGAAAGAGCAAACAATCTCTAAGTTCTGTGAGTTTAAGGCATTGGTGGAGAAAGAGTCGGGAAAGAAAGTGAAGGCTCTTAGGAGCGATAATGGCAGAGAATACATCTCTAACGAATTCAAGAAATTCTGCAACAAAGAAGGAATTTGAAGAGAACTCATAGCACCTCATAACCCATAGCAAAATGGGGTCGTGGAGAGGAAGAACAGAATGATCATGGGTGCAACACGAGCGATGTTGCATGATCAGGGCCTACCAATGCAATTGTGGGAGGAAGCATGCAACACTGCATTTTATGTGCAAAACTGTTATCCTCATAGAGTACTTGGCATGAGTACACCTGAAGAAGCTTTCACTATTAAGAAACTGGATGTTTCACACTTTAAGATTTTTGGATCATCTATTTATGTGCTTGTGACCAAGGACGCCAGGAAGAAGCTGGAGCTGACTACTGAAGTTGGGATTTTTGTGGGGTACACAAAAACACGCCATAATTATCGTGTGTATTTTCCAAACAACAGAATGACTATTGTGCAATGGGATATAAAATTTGATGAGGGGAAAGCCATGCGGTTGTCGCTTGAGAGGGAGCTGGACTTGCATGCGGAGGAGGAACTACTGGTTCCCAATGATGAGTCTCAATATGTGGATTAGCCACATGAGGAGGTTCATGGAGTGGAGGAGTCCACTCACATAGAGCCATCCATTAGAAATGGCAGAAGGAGTACCACGGAAGCTGATAAGCGGAGACTTGATTCTGCATAGAATGTAGGAGCCCCTACTTCACAACGCAGACAAAGATAGTCTCTTAACCGATTTACTGGATACATGGCTCTCATGAAAAAATGTATTGTGACTGAACCATTTTCCCTTCAGGAAGCAGTGCAGGAGCCCACATGGGTAGATGCAATGGTGGAGGATTATGATTCCATTGTCAAAAAAAGTGCTTGGGAAATTGTTCCAAGGCCGGTTAATAAATCAGTGGTAGGTTCGAGATGGATCTACAAGGTAAACTAAGATGTTGATGGGAGTTTTGAGAAATACAAGGTTAGATTTGTGGCTCGGGGCTTGTCATAGATCGAGGGGATAGATTATGAAGAGACCTTTGCACATGTCGCAAGGTATTATTCTATAAGGACCATCCTTGCTCTCTCAGCACAGATGGGCTAGCACATTCATCAAATGGATGTGAAAACCGTGTTTCTCAATGGGATCATTGAGGAAGAGGTGTACATAGAGCAGCCTGAAGGTTTCGAGATCTTCAACAATGAGCCACATGTGTGCCGACTTAAAAGAGCGTTGTATGGGCTGAAGCAAGCACCCCGTGCTTGTTACACTCGGATAGATAACTATTTCCCCAAACTGGGCTTCACCAAAAGTGAAGCAGATGGAAACCTATACCAAATTGTGGTGGAGGGTAAGCTTTTAATCATTGTTCTTTATGTTGATAATTTAATATTTACTGGTGATGAGCAGCTAAGACACTCATGCAAGGAGGATCTTGCAAGGGAGTTCGAAATGAAGGATATGAGCCTCCTTCATTATTTCCTTGGTTTGGAAATATGGCAGCGAGATGGTGAAATTTTTGTGTCTCAAGGAAAATATGCAAGGGAGATATTGGGTAAGTTTCACATGGAGGGCTGCAAACCCATGGCTACTCCTCTTCTAGGAAACTAGAGGAAAGAGGATGCTACTTCTGGAGAGGTAGTGGATGCTATTGTCTATTGACAATTAGTGGGTTCGCTAATGTATCTAGTGAACATGAGACCAGACATTTAATATGCGGTTAACCAGCTGAGTCAAGCTATGGTTAATCATACCAAGCTTTTTTAGAAGGTGGGTAAGTATGTCCTGAGATACCTGAGGAACACATTAGAGTATGGTTTATGGTACAGACAAATGGATGAAGTGAAGTTGCATGGCTTCACAGATGCAGATTGGGTGGGCAGTTCATCGGATAGAAAGAGCACATCAGGGGGGATCTTTAGTATCGGGTCTACAACTATTTCTTGGTATAGCAAGAACCAGAGATCTGTGGTACTTAGTTCAGCGGAAGCGGAATACATGGCAGCGAGTCAAGCTTCATGTGAGGCTATCTATATGAGAAAGATCTTGGTTGGTTTGTTTGGTTCTCATATGGATCCGACAGTGATTCATTGTGATAATCAGAGTTGCATTAAACTCTCTATTAATACTATGTTTCATGATAGATCTAAGCATATAGATATCCGGTACCATCATCTCAGAGATTGTGTGCAGAGGAGAATCATGTTGCTTCAGTACATTCCCATGGAAGATTAGGATGCAGATATTCTGACGAAGGCACTCACCAGGAACAAATTCGAATACCATAGAGACAAGATCGGGGTGAAGGATAATCCCTTTCTTGTTGAGAAGGAGTGTTGAGATTCAACAAGAAGATCCTAGTGAAAAGTAAGCACCTATACTAGGATGGAGCCTCAGGCTATTTTTAGGTGTATGTCTATTTTATAGATGTATGTGCATAATATATTTATAGAATGCGTGTCTATTTATAGATGCATGTCTACTATTATTATCCCTTAATATTAGTTGGACAATAAACTATAATTTATTCTCAATGAGCACTTGGAAATAGTTAACTGAAGTGGAAAATCAATTAGCTAAAGGAATTTTTGAGTTAAGTGGTTGGTTGGTGGAACATGCAGGTTGACTTAGTTGTAACTGAGTGATTCAAGTTGTAACAAAGTTGGAAGTGCAGTTGTGCAAATTGTAAAGTAGTTTAAATCAGTTAAGTGAGTTAAACTCAATTGTGCTAGTTGTAACTCAAGATACACTAGTGAGAGATCAAGTGAATTAATTATTAATTAATTCACAATCAGTGGTTTCACGTGCAACTGAAGATTTACTATTATTAACTGCATGCATGTCAGATCCAGTGGAGACCCAGTTGAGTTCTAGGTGAAAGTGAAGTAAACTATCAATTGTGACATTATCATGTTGCACACATGCAACCACACACACATTGGATGTGCCCATGAGGATTGCGCAGTCAAGGCAAGCAAGATTGCATTCATTCAAGGATTTCACAGTAGAGGTAGGTTGTCTGGAGACAGTAGATTGGCTAAGGAACTTGCCAATTTTTGTATGACAGTGTGAGATAATTAACTCATGTACTGGGGGCTCTTGGATTGGAGCTTTGTATGTAGTTGTTTCATGATCCATGATATAATATACAATAGAAGATAGTGGGGTTTTTATCTATAAGATTTCCCCGGTAAATTATCTGTGTTGTGTGTGATTGATCTTTCTTCATGATATTGTAATTGGCGATTGTGTTTTAAATTACACAAAGATTTGTAGAAGCGATTATGTATTTAACAGTAGCACATTGTTCGATCAGGAGAATCCAGGACATACATGTATTTTGTATAATTTTTACATTCTGAAGAACAAGATCCAGAGTGGTATCAAGAACCCCTAAAGCAACACCTCTCTCTACAAGATGAATTGCTACATCTTTCATTTGTAGTCTAAACCAAAATTGGGAATTTGAAAAATGAATGGCACACATAAACCTTCGAGGGATCCACCAACCCTATTGAGCTTTCAATGGGAGACAAGAGTCCCTGTGCATGCTAAAGACCTGTAAAATGGGTAACAATACCACCTCAAACACCTTAGAAACCAGGGTTTTTTAACAAAACAAAAAAAATATGCCAAATACCATTCCCAATGGTTAGTTTCACGAAATTTCATAAACCAGCAAAGTTGAACAATGGTTATCCAACCATCTCAACCGACCTTTCCTTTCTTCCTTCATGAGAAGATAATTTTTAATTCTTTCAAGATTTTAAGAGTCGAAGCTTGCATTTGGTTAGGGCATTAAATATGTCAAAAGCAGAAGAAAATGACACGCCTGGAAGAGAGGAAAATAAAGAACCTATTTCAAATTCAAACCCCAATTCGCATATCGTTTCACGTTGTCAAACATTTTATTGTGGTGAAACCATAAGTTGATTTCGAAGGGGTTCCCTGCTGGTAAATGGTTTTGTAGCTAGGGGGTGTGAATTGCTCAATATGATGCCACGTAAGGTCACAAGTGGTTTGATCAAAACAAGATTTCGGACCCCCTCCCAATGTTAAAGCTCGGATGACCTTGGGGGGTCCGAAATGGAATATGAACCGTTGATTTTGAAAGCACTAATATAAGCCGTTGAAAAGTGCTCGGTATTATCCTATGCGCTAACCTTTGATATGTTCCTTGTGGGGTCTTGTTTTGACTTGTTATGCTACTCTGACTTTGAAATTTAGCTTGCATGATTAATTGATGCACATTGCCTTTGTGATTAGGCTTAACCCAAAATTTTAAATAACATAACTTTAATTTTAAATAAATATTTCCATAAAAATATACAATTGTGTTTTTATAAAAATATAATTTTTTAAAAATTGAAATTATATTATAAAAATAAATTAATAAAAAATATATGTTTGAGAATTTAGCCAAAAGTAAATTGGAAATTTCTCACTGAAAATTCGTAATTTTCTATTTACTAAAATATGTTACAACATCGGCTTCAACTGGGGATTGCTTCCCCTTGTGGGATGCAGAGAACTAGTAGGCCAGCTGCCTTAAGTGTTGGGCATGGAGTCATACCATAAATATGATCATCAACCATTCACTCGTCATCATATAGATATATAACCAATCCTTATGGATTAATCCTATCATTTGAATACCTTGATACTACACACTAAAACCTGCAACTATGTAATTCAACCATATGCCTGCACTAATTCAGATATTATTTCACACTGAAATATGAAGATGAACATTTCTAAATATTGAAATTATAAATTGATTTATCATAAACTGCTTAAATCACACCACTCAACCCCACACACCTCTATCTAACTTAAATTAAAATATTTACACTGTCAGGTGTAATCTACTTTCCAATGTAACAAAGTGAGGAGTGGATTTATTGACAAACCATGTTGTCAGTATCTGAAAGTCTTAAATATATGTAAAATACAAACATAAAATCCCATAGGAAACTTATAATCACAGGTGAAATTTAACAATTGCATCCTCGATGTTCATCTTAATTTTCTGATCATGGCTGTGAGGAAAAGACATATACCGCTGACTGCAAGTATCAATAAACCTTGCATAGCAGTAAAAGCAGCTGAAATATTGAAACAATGGATCGATGATCTAGTGGAATCACCATATGACAAAGTAGAGCCACCAGGTGAAAATAATGCAAATAATACAAATGCCTACTCCTTGTTCACCAACAAGGAATAGATCTATTCATTATTGTGATCCGAGAAAAAATTTCTTCGTCAATTCACTCCCCGACGACGACGCCAAATGTTGTACCTGTTTCTTGTAGGAAGTTCTTGGTTGCAGAAACTATGTCAAGAAACCAACTCAACCAGTCAGTCTTTAGGTTCAAGCCGACCCTTGAACCAGAGGAGGCTCCCTCAATAATTACGAGGCCTTGTTTAACGATGTTCACTGTCACTGGACAACAGGCTATGAAGCATAATGGTGAGATTCATGATTTGATTTGGGTGGTTGCTGACGATTGCACAATTCTTGTTCATGAACAAATCCCTCCCTTGCAGAGTCCTTTCTCAAAGTGTCAACTTCCAGCCTCACAGAAGAACTTAACTTTTTAAAGAATTTGAAAGAAGAATGTAAGGGGATTCTTGATAATTTAGGAGTCAAACATAATACTTAATAAATCAGGCAGAATTGTATGCATGTAGAAAGCTTCTACAACCAAACAAAACACATTCAGGAGAAGATAGAAGTGGCGAACAATAACCAGTTCAAATAGGAGTTAACTCAAAGAAACATTTTGATATACTAATCTCTTTAAACAATTATAAATTTGCGGGGGATTTCAGAGAGATTGAAACTCAATCTATTCTTCCCTAGCTCTTCTATGCAACTATGAACATGTGCAAAAATAAAATATGAAAATACTGGAAAAACATACAAGAAACACAAATTCTGTCAAAGCCAGAGCTTGAAATACTTCAATTAGGATTTATGGAGAAACATTTTACAAAACTGAAAGGTATTGGCATCAAAAGCCCACACCTTTTCTTATTAAAATTCTTAAATATATAGAAATACAAACTGCTAAACTGTTACAAACTTTCATAAATAAAATCTTGAACAATATACTAAAAATAAATAATCTTCGGATATCCTACCATAAATTTGGAACTGTTTGCAAATTCTCTGCCTTAGAATTTGGAAATTGTTGCATGATTGCTGAAAATATGCAGAATGATCATCAATCTGCTGATCTTTTGCTGTTTTGAATGCTGATATCTCCATGCCTATAAAATCTAGAGCTGTTGTTGAAGATCTGTTTGGAATGCTTTTATTCACTCTTTGACAATGATTCACTAATTTCATAAAAATAAATTTTGTATTTTCATGAATTTATTAAATAAATTCAGAAAATGTCTCCTCAAATAATATATTTATGGATAAATTCATCCACTTATTTGAATTTATGTCATGTTTTTCTTTTCTCGTGTATTTCCAAAACCATTGATTGTTTTCAATTCTCATAGATTTACAAAACTATGTGTAGTTTTGTAAATGCATGTCCTGTAAAAATTCATTTTTACTTTATTTATTTTCACACTATAAATTTCCTTTCTGTGAAATTCATTTAAGGATTTAAAAAACTATGTCTGGTTTTTTAAATCCATATATTCCATAATATAGTGGTAAATGGTTTAGGAAGGGGGTGCGAAGTCAGGAGGAAGTGACAGCTGGTAAAAAGTGGTAAAAGTTAAAACCATTTTCGGACCCCCTTGGTTAAATTTTAGAAGAGCTAGGGGTCCGAAATATGTTGATAATTGTAAATTTTTTTACTCACAAATCCCGAGGAGATTATATTTCAGGAATTTAACATTTACATGCAGGGTGGGCCCTAGGCTTTGACTTTGGATTTGGTTTTTACGATTAGACTTAACCTTAATAATTTTATATAACATAAATTTTTACTTTAAATAAATATTTTCATAAAAATATGCCATCATATTTTTATAAAAATACAATTATTTTAAAATTAAAATTATTATTATAAAAAAAGAATTAATAAGTCATTTGAAAGCATGGATAAACATATGTTTGAGAATTTATCCAAGGAGGAATTAACAAGAATATGTTACAACACTCCCCTGACCCCAATCTTTTAAGAAAGATTACATGAGTTTAACAAGTCCTTCCATGACTTTTCCTTTAGAAAGCCATCTGATTTGGTGAATTTGTAAGACCGATTCTAGCTTAGTGATTTGAAATGATTCCATTAACTCTTTCAATTCTCCATGTCTTTTTGTCGATTTCCTAAGCCATGAATACAATTTGTTTGCAAATTTGACAATAAATGATTCCATTTGCAGCTAATGTTTCTTTATGAGATATGCAATGGATATCTAATAAATGAGGAGCATATCGATGAAGCTTAGAATATAAACCTTCATGAATACCCCTCATGGAAGATGCACTATCTGAGCCAAAACCAACTAACTTCTTCAAATATAGATCCATCTCTGTTAAAAGAGCTTTCGTAGCATCATATATGCATTGAGCTATTCCATCATTTATATGAAGCAAACATATAAACTTTGTTACACATCGACCTCTTCTTCCGTTTATCAAATATGTAATATAAACAATAAAATGGTGTTCCATAGTTCGATCAATGCTTTCATCAACTAGAATTGAGTAAAATGACTTATGTAATATCTCATATTTTATTTTTTTCCAATACACCTGTTTAGCAGTTTGAAGAAATTATTTTCCTGATGTCGCGTTTGTGTAAGAAGAATATTCATTTGATAAAAGCATGTTTAGAGTGCATTTATGTCTGTTCAAGTCACATATTTATTGATACATTTCTAAAGATAAATCATGTATAACAACAAAGTACATGTTTTCAATCACTAATATAATTCTCTCCTTCTCAACATCTAACATTAGTTCTATGTGTTTAGTGATTGGAATATTACTCTGTTTGCTTTCTCCTTCCAAAAGTTGTAAAGAAAATTTATGAGCTTTTGATTCTGCATGGAAAACCATCCCACTAACTTGAAGAGTGGTACTTCCCTCTTTAGCAAATGGAGTGTCTCTCTTAATTTTAAGACACCAAGAACATATTATCTTTTCATTGTCATTACAATCTTTTACAACATAAGCCCATGGAATGTAAGATCCCAAACTTAAAAAAATTTAATAGATCTTGAACATTTTAGTGTTCTAATTAAAATGCTTGTAATAAAAAAAAGCGAACACAAATAGATCTAAAAATGCAACCTCTTATTTATATTAATAACTGAAAACAAAGATACATGCCCATACAAATCATACTAAAGCCCTTGCTAATGGAATGTAAAATTTCTCATCAAATGAATCGACCAAATAAAACACACTTATGGACCCTGGATGGATCCACTAGACAAATTACACCGCAGGGTTTTCGTCCTGGGGATAAAACAGAACTAGCCACACCAAGTTCTCAAAAAAAACTCAATAGGATAGACAAACTCAAGATGATCCAAATTCTTAGATCTTCTCCCTTTTTATAGGCTCAATGGAGTCTCTAGATGCCTTTCTTGTATTATTCTTCTAAAAAACAAAGGCAAATACCATGGGTAAATACCACGACAAATACCATGGGAATATACCTTCGTCAAATGCCATCCATTTTGACCATATCAAGAAAAAATAATATTACAAATCCTCCCGCCTTGAGATTGCTTGCCCTCAAGCAATTCACAACTATATATCAGTATGGTTGTTCAAAGCAGATGCGTACCAATACCGAGGTCCCATATGAACCACTGAATCATCACAATATATCGTTGTATCATCTAATCAAGGATAATCTTCTGATGCTAGGATCCCATATCAACCTTTGGGTCCACCACCCATCAATAGACCCACTGGTGTGTGAACTAACACCTAGATCCCAATACAATTGATGAATCAACTTTCTATCAACAGATCCTCCTAGCTCTCAATGCACCACAACCCAACTTCATGGCCCATTCTCCATGGATCTAATTATATCACTTCCCCAACTAAGAATGGCCTCCTAGGAATCATATTATCAACTAGGTACCAACTCATAATCTCTTTCCTGTACATATGAGAAACAACCTCATAATGATGTTTATGTGCTACTCTGATTCTAATTGGAATGCTCATAAGTTGTCATATTGTTGCTCGGTCTTGGTCAACTTGTAAAACCCATCTAGAGGGTTCCCATAAGATCCATTTGGAGAAATTTTCCCTTTTTTCTCCAATGGATAAATGTACATTGATAGAGATGCAAGCCCTGTCAATATATCCCTGAAGAGGGTTTCTTTGCAACTCCTAGGTATATTCTTCTGGTTGCCTTATGAGGGACTTGAGTTGTTCCTCAACACTAGACAACATGGCCATTGATTTGGTACATACTCCTATGATCTCCTCAATTTTCATGTTCTCCTATAAGACAATGCATCGATCTATCTGGATTCTTCGCTTCAACATCATAAAATTTGTGTTAAAATGCTTAATATTTCCTTGGAAGTCCTCTCTTGGAAATTTTGGTGTCTTATTGAATTCTTCTGTATCTGTTTGCACAGGATGACTAAATATCATGGATCCAACTTGAGTCTTTGACATGTCCTCTAGGAATGGATCTTCTTGCAAATTGTGATCACTTTACTGATTCACTACTATCAACTCCTCACTAAAGTCCCCCTGAATGTATTCTCCACCTTTGGAGACAATCTGTTGTTCATCCTTTCTGACTGTCGAACATGGATGCACTGGTGGACTGCTACTTCATATTCTTCATCTCCTGGAGATCTATGGTCCTAAATGTACATGATTCTAAATATCCATGCAATTTTATATGCTTGTCATGTTGGCTGATTATTATTGGTTTATCCTACAAACCTCCCTAAATAACATCACACTGCTACTCACCACCTATACTTGATTGTTTGGATTCTTCACGGGTGCTCTCCTAAAAATAAATGGACCCAAATATAAAATAATCCCCATGATCTGAAGGAATCTCCTCATGTTTTTCCCTTGTTTCCTCCCTCCTATTACCTGGGCATGAATGGATAGGTGCCCAATATCCTATTGTCGCTGCTACAAAACAATCCAAAATTTTGGCCTAAATCCAAATTTCAGAGCCTACTTTGATGTTGTAAGCTACCATTCCTAATGGCAAGAGTCATTCCATGAAAACCCTCTAAGTTTTCTAGTCCTTTTTGGAATAAAACTTAAGTGTCTCACAGTGTGAAAGTAGATTTTTCTTCTATTTCAAGAGGCAACATTGGTATTGATGGGTCCTATCTATCATGTAGACATGTATTAGACTCATTCCAAAAGTTTTATGCATTTTCATACTAGTGTCTCCATGATCGTTGCAAAGTGTATCTTAAGTGTCACACTTGGAGGTGATTGTTGTTTTTTCATCGCATTAAGGGAATCATGTTGTTTATGAGTGTTGAGTGTTCTATGTTGTGTCATCAATGGTTCTGAGTGTGTGATTATGTTCAAGTCATACCTTGGTTTCATCTTTGCCTCATTGATCCTACACTTAGTTAAATTTCAGAAAATTTCATGCCTAACCAACCTGAGCTCACCTTGCCCCTATTAACTGTGCATTGCACAATTGCAAGCCTCAACCTGCATCCCTTGCATCTTGGAAATATGTAATGTGTAGTCATTACCTCTAAGGACTGTACATTATGTAGTCACAATGCTCAATCCTGACCTCCTGACCTCCAAAATTGGATAATATTTCCTCCCAGCCAATCTCTATCCATGCATTATGCAATCCCAACCTGCAACATGTCTCCATGGCTCCTTGAATTGCACAACTGTGCAATCCCACTACCTAGACTCCCTCCAAAACTATGCATTGTGCAGTTACAGTGGGCAAGATTGTCCCACTGTGACCCTCAACTGCGTAATCCTGCTTCATAGGCCTCCAGAGCTTCACATTACATAGTTGAAAGCCCGAGTCCCTTACTCATGTCCTCTGGAATTGTGCAATGTGTGATCCCTGACCCTTTATCCTGGTCTAGTACTTAGTTCTATGATAATCAATGATTCTCATGAAAAAAGTTAGACTAGGATATTTTCAGACTGATGTCGTTTTGTGATGAGTAGATTTCACTTGCAGGTATTACATCTTGACATGACAGGATGATGATAAGAAAAGAGCAGAAGGCCTAGACTATGCCAGAAGACACTTGTGAATTTGTGAAGACAAGATGACCATTGAACAAGAGAATGAAGGGACACTATATTTCTGTAGAAGCT
Organism: Pinus albicaulis; assembly: GCA_034641835.2. Taxonomy (NCBI): domain Eukaryota; kingdom Viridiplantae; phylum Streptophyta; class Pinopsida; order Pinales; family Pinaceae; genus Pinus; species Pinus albicaulis. Next base: position 90,847 of record JAXQQM020073923.1, on the reverse strand, counting down.
GGAAGATCAAGATCATAGTGAAGACTCCTATTTAAACCTTTTGGAGGGGGAAGAGGAATACCATGCAACATATTTCATAGCAATGAGAGGAGAATCTTGACATCCACACATCATCATCAAGTCCATGTCATCAATGTCAAGTCATGTCTTGTCAAGGTGTTATTTCAAAATTCATATGAGTCATCATGTGCCACATCATTTGTGATGTAATTATGTGATTTTGATAAATGAGAAATTTAAGGTGGAAGTCCAAGAGTCACCTATAGAATGTGAAAAGTAATGTAGAAGTCAAAGAGTCTCAAGATAATTCAAAAATTCATATGGAAGTTCAAGAGTCATACGGGAGGTGGAGAGCCACCTAATTTGTTATATATAAACCGTCATATCTCAAGCAAAGCATTTTTCACCTTGGATCCTCCAATTAGGCATTAAAGAGGAAGATAATTCTTTTGGGGAGCAAGTGGTAGCTCTAACGCTTCACTATTGGAGCTAGTGGTGTTCATTGTATCGATGTATCTTGGAATTTTCGCTTAATACTTGAAGCTCATTGAGTCAGCACACTTTCATGTGTATGTCATAAATGTTGTAAGACTATTCTTTGTGTGTTTGTGATATACGTTGTTATCATTTGTACTAAATAAATTGAACTATTTCAGTGGCTTTGGTGCTTATCTTATTGAATATGTGTTGTACTTGTTTTAACAATCATTACTTCCATTCATAAATATTTCATTAGTTGATTAATGATTCTTTCATATAGATATGCTCATGTGTCTTTATTAGATTATTACTTTTACTCTTCTCTTAAAGACTAACTTTCATTTCCCTCTAGTGAAAGAACCTTGATACATTCTACCACTAAACATTCTACAAGGCATACTCACTTGTTCAATCAAAAGTACATGTACATTTCTCTCTCGTGCTAACTATTGCATCCAAGGAAAATATTTAAGAAAAATGGCAGTCGTGCCTTATTTTCGGAATGGATCCTATTCCAAATAGTGTGAGTTCTAATTGGAACTTCACATTGGGGAGACCCCTTGCATGTTTGCGGAATCCAACACCGTCAACATTTTGGTGCTAGAAGGAGGGCATCCAACTTTTTATGACTGATAACTCACCACATATTAACAAAAAATATTCTGCGCAAAGAAATAATGCTCCAATTTCCACTCCAACTCATACTCCTAAGAGAGAGGAAAATTCTCATCCTATTCTCGGACAAGCTTTTGAAGTTACCTACGATAAGCTCTAGGGAATCCGACCTATTACTCATCAGTTTGGGAGAGCTCTTGGTTTACTCCTTGTTGCTACCATTCTACCTCATAAAACCATAAAGAAATAAACAAATCCCAGTGGTGTATTGGTTTCTTCGATGGAATATTTGGTTATTGCAATCCTTGAAGATTTAGTTGATCTTACAGAAAGAACAAATCAACAAGGGGAACTTCCACCTGTTGAGGAGAATTTGGATAGTGAAGGGGAGGATTTTCAATTTTCTAATGAGGAACATCTTGATTATAGCAAATAATTTAACAACAAAGTAAAAGGCCCTTCAAAATCAAAAGAAGAGGATGGAGGATACTAAGACATGGCTCATGCGAACTTGGATTGCATAGCCCAAGGGCCACTCGCTCTTCTGGATAATCTTCCTCATATGCCTAAACACCAGAAAAGATGCTATCAAAGATTGATCATGAAAAGAATACCAATGTCGAAGACCATATTGATGAATTTTACATGCATTTACGAATTCTTGAGGTACATTTTGATGACGTTGCTTATAATTTTTCCGTACACTTTAGAAGGTAGAGTGTTTGTATGGTATCAAAATCTTTCGAGTGAATCTATCCATAGTTGGGGGAGTTTAAAAGTTGTTTTGGGAAAAATTTGATGATAAAACTCCTTCCATGTTATCAAAAGCAAATTGGGAATCTCTAAATGGGAAATAAGGAAGGGGTCAAATATTTCAACCAAAGATTTACTTCCGTTTTTAAACAAGTTCTCACATATGTGCAACCACACGATGACATTACAAAAGATAATATGCATTGCCCTTCCAACGAACATTTATGTGTTTCTTGTTTGTTAAAAGAGATGCAATTGAGACCTTGGCTTTGAAATTTCAGAATTTGTTGCTATTGAAAATGATCAACGTTCTATTCACTAGTAGAAAATTATGAAATTAGTGACTAGGTGACTAAAAAAGTTACCACCAATTATTTCAAGTGAATTACTACTAATTTTGACTTTAAGCGAACAAATTAAAATGACTAATTTAGTCTAGGGATAAAATATACAACTAATTAATAACTGACTAAAATAAAAATGAATAGCTTAAAATACTAATTTAGTCTAGGACTAACATATATGACTAGATAATAAGTGAAAATAATAATAATTATTAACGTAAATAACTATTATAGTCGAAGAATAAAAATATGACCAAATAACAAGTACACCAAAGTATATATATTAGTCATTTATGTTAGCAATTTTTAATTGTGTCACTCGGAAATGGAAATTTTCAATTTTGATACCGAAGTGTTATATTTCACTACAGGGGTCTCTGAATCCATCTGCAATGTTAAAATTTAGAGACAAAGTGGACTCTGAATCCATCTATGTAGAATCTTCATTAAGGTCCAATGATGAGGCTCTATTAAGACCCAATCGTGGTGTGCAAAAACTTTGAATGAAAGATGCATCCCTCATAGAGGCCAACAAATATCCCTTAGAGAATATAGTTAATGTGGTGATTTGAAGCTTTTTTAATGGCCACTGATTATTTAGGACTTAAGTCACTTTTTGTTTATTTCCTTGGCCACAAAAAAGGCCATAATACCTATTCTTATTATGCAAAACATACTAAATTCCCATATTCTCAACTATAAGTTTTGTTCATGGAAATTTAATATGGAATATTAGCCTCTAACACCAGCTTAAAAATGAAATAATTATAATCTATTTACTAATATTTAAAATAAAATAATTTAATTCATTTATTTTTAATTTTACTTCGCAATGCTCATGTTTTCAAATTCCACCACTCATTAAAAAAAAACTATGAAACATAATCACCCACAACCTGTCATCTCTTATATTTACACTCACCTACTCCAACATTTTGTATAAGAGAAAAGAAAAGAAAAGAAAAATAAAAACTAATAGAACAACCACAACAACCACAATAAAATAAAATAAATAGAATATCTCCAATTTTAGCAAAACCTTCCCGCGCTATTGCCTGAATACAATGAATTATTAAAATTTAAATTAAGATATTTTTGTGCCATAATGTTGATGTTAGCAGAAGTGTTAGAGGGCAGGGAAGAACCTAAAGGAAGCATTTTTTAATATCACAAAAGAAAAATATCGGTATATGTTTTTGATGAAACTCTGTAATTTCACTAAAGATGTTAATGCTTGGAAGGAGCTTTTAGAAATGATGCCCCAGGCTAGTTGTTTAGCTGATGTATTTAACACCCTATATGGGTATTTTACTGTTCCACGAAGTTTGAAGTTCGCAGGGGTATTTTACTAGTCCGTGAAGCATTCAATATCGAACAGTTTGGGTGGCGGTGGATGTTCCCCAACCCATTGAAAGTGAAGATCAAGTGGGTGGTATGCAGAATTGAAATAAGGAGGATGAGGAAACCCTAAGATTCTTAGGCATTTGATAAAAAATAAAGGCATTCCTGACAACAGTGCACTAACATCACCTCAGATGCGAGTGACAACAGAAGTACGCATGATAACTGCCTCTCCCACACTCAAGAGGATGAAGATTTGCAATGCAAGTTCTCACTCGATGTGGAACCACACTCTAGCAATCATCTGCATGAGATGACAGAGATAGGTCATAATGAAGACATGCTTGGAAAACATCACCCCCTCCATCGTACCTCTCTATCGCAATCATTTTGAATGATCACCTGGATTGACATGCCGCTCAACCATAACTCTTCGCATGAGCCTACTCATGAAAACCGTTACAACACGCAACTATGTGCAATGCATAATAATGCTCAGCCACTTCACATGTGTCACAGACCTATTAAAAGGAAAGACCTTCAGCATAAAGAGACTCATAATCTATTCCTTCAGGTTTATATGTTGTTACAGTTCTTGCCCTCCTGTGTGCCCAGTCAACCACGCAGCTTCTCCCCTAGTGCTGCGCTGCACAAAATTCCTTGGGCTACACTCCCCCTTGACTGCACAACTCACCCCAGCTCCATCTATCCTGTTAGTTTCATAAGCCTGGGTTCTCCCATTATCTCGTGACCCTTACCGCACATTCCCCTTCAACGCACCTCCATGTCTGCTAGCACCTTGCTTCGCACCTCCCTCCTTGTTGTGCATTCCCCTTGCTTCACACCTCCTCTGCTTCAGCTGACCATGGAACGTAGGTTGTGAAAAGGAACCATCCGAGGAGGCTAGGGAGGTGCCCTCCCTGGTCGCTACCACCATGGGCCTGATAATCCCCTAGATTTTTTTGAAGGCTCCTCCTCGGGAAGTTAAGATAGAGAGGCTCCCCATAGCCCCAAACTTGACTAGGAGGAGGAGGCCCCCTCGCATGTTTCATAGAGAGGAAGAGGTGGACCAAGGAAGTCCACCATTGCGCACCAAGATCGCCCCTTACCATGCAAGACCGAGCCTCTTCCATCTCAAGAAGATGATGGGGATGACACAAATGTTTGGATAATGGACTCAAAAGGTACCTAGACACGCGTCCCCAATGCTGAGTACCCAGTGGCTCCCATCCTCTCTGCACTGGTCTCCAAGCCTCCGCATCTACCCACTGCTGAAGAGGAAGCTTCCGCATAAGTGTACACCTGTCCCATTGTGGAGGAAGATCCAGACATTGATGATGAAGCTGAAGACTAATGACTGGACAACAACCCAACTCTTCCTAGTTTTTTTTCATGCTTGCTATTATCACAAAATTTCTATTTTCACTAGTGCTATAGCACATTTTGCAATTTTCTGTTTCATGTACTTTCTGGGCTGGTTTCCTCCATGGAGGCAACCCATTATCTATGCAAAAAAGGCTGGGATTGGTTAAGCACAACTTACCAACTCAGCCTATAGCATATGTACTATTTCTATTTTCGAATTAATATAGATTAGCATCATTTAGCAAAAAAAAAAAAAAACAGTGCGCTAACATCTCTCTCGGTGAACCAACTATTCTTCTTTGGCTTTGGAAATTGAGACAAGATCGAAATGAATGCTCCCCAACTATTTTATGGACATCAATCTAAATTGCAGGTACAGGTGGAAAAGGGATTCTCTGGATCATACATGCATGCTATCACTTACCTTTATCTTTTTCCTAGCGTCATTTCTAGTTTTTGGGGCTTTGGGGATGTTTTTACTTTGCTTACATTCTCTCCTTTCAAGAAAACTTCCATGATCCCATTTGGTTGTCCAGAGGATAATGAAGGATCATGGTCTATCAAAGTTTATTGTGGAAGAAATCCATTAGCATTGCATCTTATTGAGGAGGTAAACAATCCTTTACATGCATGCTTAAGGTCCTCTTAATTCAGTTTTCATAGTAGGGAGATGACTCTAGTGATTTATGAATAACATCACTAATGAGTTCATAATATAAAATGGCTAATTTCTTAGCTTATCAATCTCAACAAAAAGGAATTTCGAACGATAGATGCTCAACCTGACCTATTGCTAATCCTATATTTACATGTGCATCAACTTTTGATAGTAGTTACTCGAACAATTTTGTGGTAGATCAATTTCTCTATATTCAGGTTTATCTTCTTCATTTCAATAGAGCCATCATAGTTTCTTGTTTTGGGTAATTTTGTCTAAATCCTGCAAGGTCTTCATAGTTACAATTTTTGGATATTTCAGTGTTTTAAATTATTTTAAATGGATGGTGCCTTTGATCTCTTGGGAAAATATTTTTTCATGTTTTTTAGAACTAAAATTTTGCATTCTTGCTATCAGCCTAATTTTATTTTTGTCCATAATATTCAATACATGGTATTTATTATTAATTTTATCTTTGTTAGTAAGGAAATAGGATTTTCATTTAAAAGTGATAAACTGTAAAGGTGCTTTAAGGTACAAACTATAAAATATGGATTTTTATCTATGCCTGCTAGCTTCTAGAAGATTTTCAACCTAAAAGCCAGAGACTAGTATTATGTTGATTGCCAATCCCTATTAAATCATATTTATCATGGTTTGATCCATGGGTCAACACCATTCATACAAACTTCCCTGTAACTATTCATTATTAACAAACAAACTTAAACTAAAAGATAAAGAAAAAGACAACAAAATTTTTCTTTCATCTGATAGTGCTTATCTATTACCTGCATATCTTCTTGATTACTAACTTCTTGATTGTCGATGAGTAGTTGAGAAGACTCCATAATTTCTTCTAAGTGGGACAACTTTGTTAGAGATTCTAGACTTCATATCGATTATACCCCCTTGAATATGATGGATGTGTAAGCCATCTATCCCTTGGTCCACCAAAATTCTTTGCAGTCTGCTACAAATGTTCATATTATGGGTCTTCATACTTGCTTTTAGCTATGAAATATTCCTATTTGAGGTGTCAGCATCAACTTTTATCATCTTTCCAAGAATTTTCGACTTCAATTCTAGATTATGGAGGAACACAAAGGTCTCTCACAGTTCAATTTCATACCATCATCAATGACATGATTGCATTCTTCAACTACTTCTCCATAGCCTCTAATAAAGTCCCTACATTTATGAAATATATACATAATATTTTTTACTGCTTTAACTAATCCAACATTATGGTAGGTGGTTCTAATATCCACCACTATGAATGTGCTAAGAGGAAGTTTTCATTGTTCTCTTGGAGCTCATACTTAGACAAAAGAATGAGGGCAGATCAAAGCTCTTCATGAGGTGACACCTATTTCTTATCAAATTTCTCCATTAGGTGACACATATTTCTTACAAGATTTGGTAATAAATTACGGATCGTGAGAATACATAGGGTTATGGAATTTTTTCCTTGTAATGCCCCTTGATTCTTTTATTTCAAGTGACATTCACTCGATTTGTGATAGTAAAATTTTAATTAATGGCTTAAGATGAATTGGAGAGGATAAACAGTTGGATCTCCCACCAATGCCTCTTAAATGATTTTTATCAGCACTAATACTTTTAAGGTTCTCCCTCTCAATGGGTGTGAGGATGAAAGTATTTTCCTTCTCCCTTGAAGATGATTCCTATGACTGGTTTGTGACCTTTCTTGTCATATTTTTGAGCACATGTGAGGATCAAAGTATTTCCCATGTCCCTTGAAGATGATTCCTATGAATGGTTTGTGATATTTCTTGTCATATATTTGAGCACATGTTTGTAGGAGTTAACCATGTACATAAATTATCTGCAACCGAATTCTTAAAAAATAGAAATAAACAATAGCGAGAGCATAAAACATAAAACATATATACACAGAGATTTTCCCCTAAATCCAAAACCGAGACTACCATATTGATTTTTCGTTATATTCCTTTCAATTTTACAACACATATATATACATGCCGAAGCATTCATAAACCCAAATCCATTAACCCTGGATTAGAACATAATTGTAGTTCCATTGACCAAATCTACAAAATACCATGAGAAAAAAACCATCATGCCAAAAACCATGCGCAAACCCATGCAAAAAACCATAGGCGGGTCCGCCCACCTAATATAAGTTCCAAAAAATGACTAACTTAAATGGAAAGAATATAACACACACCCAACATTCTCCCACTTGTTGTTTTCTTTCCATAGGAGGCCACATGAGAGCTTAGTCATTGGTCCAGCCTTGCAATGACCATTGTTTCTCTACACCATGAGAACTTTTCAGTGCTCACAGACTTCGTTAATGCATCTGCAACATTCTTCAAAGTGTCCACCTTTACTAGCAATGCCCTTTTATCCTCAACCATATCTCTCACAAAGTGATATTGAACATCAATGTGCTTTGTATTTGAATGATAAGTATGGTTCTTAGCCAAAAAATTGCACTTTGGCTATCACATTCTATCCTTATATCTCATTGCACCAACCCCATACTTCAACACAATCTCTACAACCACATTTCTTCCATGCTTGCATGAATGACTGCCATGTATTTGCCTCTATAGTTGAAAGAGCCAATACAGACTGTCTTTTACTCATCCAATTGACTGCACCTCCAAATAGGCTAAACACATACCCACCTGTAAATTTTATTTGATATAGATCTCCAGCCCAGTCTGCATCAACAAAGCCATGGATATCCAAAACTCTATCCAATCCTAGTCTTTTCTCATAGCACAAACCATAATCATTAGTGCCATGCAAATACTTGAAAACTCGCTTCACTGTTTTCCAATGCTCCTTCCCTATTTTTGACATAAAGATGCTCAATAATCCCACTGCATGTGCAATATTTGGTCTAGTACATACCATTGCATACATTAGGCTACCCACTGCACTTGCATATGGAGCACATGACATGTCCTCTTCTTCTTCTTGTGTCTTGGGACACTGTTCAATAGATAACTTTACACCTACATGAATAGGAACCTTCACTGGTTTACTATCCTACATATTGAACCTTTGGAATATTGTCTCGACATACTTCCTCTGGTTTAACCAGAGCTTCCTCTTTGCTCGATCTCATTTAATTTCCATGCCTAAAATATAGTTTGCAGCACCTAGATCCTTCATGCCGAATTTGGAGAACAATTGGGTCTTCAAATCCTGGATAATTTCTTTGTCATTTTCAACCAACAACATATCATCCACATATAATACCAAATAAATAACATGGTCACCAATTAATTTGAAACACACACAATGATCCTCTTTGTTTTTGTTGAAGCCAAGTCCCCATATATAGGTATCAAATTTTTGATACCACAACCTTGGTGATTTTCTTAACCCATAAAAACACTTTTTTAACCTACATACTAGTTCTTTCTTACCCTTCACTGCAAATCTTTCAAGTAGCTTCATTCAGATCTCCTCTTACAGATCCCTGTGAAGAATTTTTATCTTCACGTCCATCTGTTCTACCTCAAAATAAAATGCAACAGAAACAGATAAAATTGATCTAATATAAGTTACCTTGGAAACAGGAGAAAAAATATCACCAAAATCAATTCCTGACACCTGGGAATAACCTTTTTCTACCAATCGAGATTTTTTTATTTCTCCACCTTAGGCTTTTGCATTCATCTTCTTCTTAAACACCCATTTTCTCCCAATGGCTTCCTTCCAACCGACAACTCCACTAGATCCCATGCCTCATTTTTGTGCAATGATGTCATTTTATCAACCATGGCCTCCTTCCATATTTTTCCATCCTATGAATCCATTGCCTCCCTGACAGTTCTGGGATCATCATTAGTGATTGTTAAAGAAAAATTTGAACATAAAGCAGATGGACTATAACTTTTTGGATGCCTTCTTTCTCGAAATGATCTTTTCACAACTGGAGTTTGTGTCTCTTCCTCTTCTGAATCTTGTTATGCTATAGAGTTTGATTCTTCCTAATTTAGCTCAAATTTTGTCTTCTAAGGTTCCTTTAGTAGGACTTCATGTTTAACAACATATTTCACCTCTGTAAACACCACATCTCGGTTGTACACAACCTTCCTTTTTTCTGGGTTCCAAATATTATAACCTTTTAAACCATCCTTATACCCAATAAAGATGCAACATTCAAATTTATTATCCAACTTGGTCCTGTTCTCCTTCAAAACATGTACATATGCATCACATCCAAATACCCTCAAATTTGAAAGAGAGGGTTTCTTACTAGTCAATACCTCATGTGTAGTCTTATCCTCCAACGTTGATGAAGGTGATATGTTAACCAGGTAACATGAAATATCCACTGCCTCTGCCCAGAATTCTTGTCCTAACCCAGTACCACTATGCATGCTTCCTGGCTTTTCCATCAACGTCCTATTGATTCTTTCTACAACTCCATTTTTCTGAGGTGTGTATGGAGTAGTCTTTTGTCGTGTTTACCACACTTCTTACAAAACTCTTCTAATTCCTTTTTGTAGAACTCTCCACCATTATCTGTCCTTAGCACCTTAATCTTATTCTCTGTTTTGTTTTCTACTAGAGCCTTAAATTCTTTAAATTTGTCAAGGGCTTCAGATTTATTCCTCAGGAAATATATCCATGTATTCCTTAAGAATTCATTTATAAATGAAACATAGTACACAAACTTACCTAGTGATGGAACCGACGCAGGTCCAAACACATCATTGTGCACAAGCTCTAATATCTTGTTCGCCCTCTTAGCACCAGAAGGAAAACTCACCCGATTCTGCTTCCCATATACATAATGTTCACAAAAATAGAAATCCAGAGATAAATTAGACATACCTTCTAACATACCGTTACCATGCAGTATCCGAAGGCCCTTCTCTCCAACATATCCAAGCCTTTGATGCCATAGAATGGTCTTTTCTATAGAGGCCGCTATGCCTTCTTCTCCACCTTCAGGAACCATAGAACTATTGCACTCATCAATAACAGTGATACCAAGAAGCTTTTACAGAGTTCCAATACGAACTCCCTGCATCAATACCAGTGCTCCCCGATCCATCTTGTAGGTATCTTTCTCAAATACTGTTTTTACACCTGCATCATCTATCTTACTTACAAAAATCTGATTTATGGCTAATGCAGGAATATGCAGAACACCTGTAAGTGTTCTAATCCTTCCACCTTGTAGCTTCAACTTGAATTTTCCACGTCCAACGATTCTAGCCTTCCTATCATCCCCTAGGAATACATCACCACCATCATACTTCTCATACTCGTAGAACCACTCCCTATGGGGAGTGAAGTGAAAGGATGCACCTGAGTCAATCAACAATGCATCATGATCTACATGTGTATTTGAAGAAGAACCCAAATACACATCCCCACGTTCATCTGAGGTGGTTTTCTGCTCCATATAAGGAGCATCATAAGATCCCTTTCCTTTCTTAGGAGATTTAAATCTGCAGTCTTTTTTGAAGTTCCCATCCTTTCTGCATTTCTAGCACACCTTTACAGGCTTTCCTAGAGATTTAGATCTCCCACTCGAGAACTTATTTTTGTTTCTGTTCTGGGATCGTCCTTGTACAGACAAGGAATCTCAATTTTTTCCCTCCAAATTTTTTCATCTCATTTCCTCCAACAACAAGGCTGAGACAATTTCATCAAAATTCAAGGTAGTTGTATTTCTACCTATTTCAATAACCAAACTATCCCACGAATTTGGTAGAGAACACAAAAAAATGTTGCACTTATATTCATCTGAGATATTAATATCAACAGATGAAAAATAACTTACAACAGTATTGAAGGCATTCAAATTCTCTGTCACCGAGTCTCCATCCTTCATCCTCAGGTTATATAGCTATTTTCGCAGGAAAAAATTATTCACTAGAGACTTAGATTGGTACAAAGTCCCTAACTTGACACACAAAGTGTTCGCCGTAGCTTCCCCAGATACATTCAACAATACCAAATCTGAGATACACAACCGTATTGTGTTCTTTTCCTTCCAATCCAACTTCACCCAATATTCATCTAACATTGTAGTTGGTTTAGTACCCAGATCTACCGTGATCCACTGATCTTTATCAACCAGAAAATCCTCCATCTTGAGCTTCACAACTCAAAACTCCAACCATTAAATTTCTCGATCTATATCTTTCCACTGCTCGCCATATTTTTTCACCGTAATAATAGATCCCACAGTTCTCCCACTGAACAGGGTCTACCATAGGCCCGAGAAAAAAACCCCTCAATAGCAAAGGTGTCCCCTTGAAGCCGAAACAACTCCGATACCAAATGCAGGTTTTAACCCTATACAAAAATTATCTGCAAGTGAATTCTTAAAAAACAAAAAATAAATAATAGCGAAAGCATAAAACATATATACATAGATATTTTCCCCTGGATCCAAAACCCGGACTACTAGCTTGATTTTTCATTATATTCCTTTCAATGTTACAACACATATATATACATGCTGAAGCATTCATAAACCCCAATCCATTAACCCTGGATTAGAACATAACCGTATTTCCTTTGACTGGATCTACAAAATATCATGAGAAAAAAGGCATCATGCCCAAAACCATGTGCAAACCCATGCACAAAACCATAGGCGGGTCAGCCCACCTAATATAGGGTCCAAAAAGCAAATTCCCGAAAGAATATAACACACACCCAACAATGTTATGAAATGAATAATTTTTCTATAAGAAATGCAGAGATAAGATGGATGGAAAGTACATCCTAGCCTCACTAACTACTATCAAGAATCATGAAAACAAAACAATGGAGGAATTCAACAAGGGATTCAATCAAATAGTCTAGAGACTTGATCGAAACCTTATCCCCTTTGAGAATCCATTGATATTGTGCTATTTTGAGCCATATGAAGGTGACTTGGGTTCTAACCTAATATAGAAATATCTTATAAATCTTGTTGTTTCAAAGGAAGATACTATCAAGGTGTAAGAAAACATGTTTGAAATTGGTAGGTCCATCAATGCCCATTCTTCTGGCAGAAAGGTTCAGCCAAAGAATAACATGGCCAACACTACTACCATATAGAATGAGATGAACTTACTTTTTGAGGCCATGAAGAGTATAGAGGTAAATTTCACCAAGAATATAGAGTCCCAATTGATATGTAAAACAAGCTTCTCTTTTTGGAAAGACACACTCAATAAAATAGGTTCACATCAATAGGAGGAGGAGGATATGGTTGGGATAATTTTAAGAAATAGAATTATAATTATATATTTCCCAATCCCATAGAAAAAACAATGTGGTTGATTAGTATATGCAACACTAGTGCAATATTTGAAACATGGTACATAACTAAGACACATGTTTGGTGGCTAAGGAAGCTCTTCAATAGGCCTAGATAGTTTGAATGATGGATCAGTGAATGATATATATATTTTTACATGGAATTCATGGTGAACCATGCAATGTAGGAGTGAATGAATTATAATACACTTCATCTTGATTCCAATCCAAGGGCTACAACAACTACACCCACATGGGAGAAAAATCATAGGAATTTATGTGATAGGGAGTTGATTACATTGTAACAAGAGATAGACAAATCCAATCTCTAAAGGATCCAACTGTAGAAAATCCTAGTCAACAACCACCTTCCCAAAAGGAAACTCAAGATCATTCATGTGAACAAAGTTAGTTCTCAAGGTACAAATCAGCCAACTAAGATCCTTAAAAGACCAAGCTCGAGTATGGTTAGTAATGAGACATTATAAATTTATATATACCAGAAGACATACTTGGTTAATTATCATATTTTTGTCCCCTTACTTCAGCTAATAAAAGTGGAATTTATGAAATATTAGGTGAGGAGGATTTGTGGTTTAAGAGATTCCATTAATGATCCCTCCCAAGATAAAGCAATGCTATTGTAGACTATGCATAAGGGATGATCAAATCGTGCTATTGACATTTTCTACATGCCTATGAAAGTAAATGATTTACTAGTGCACAAATAATTGATTCCCTTGAATATTATGCATTAATTAGTTTTTAACACGATTAAGCCTCATAGGAATATTTGTGCCATCAAAAAGAGAGATATCAAGGTATATGGGTTAATCAAATATTTATTTGTTATGCTACACATGTATCGAGACATATCTACCCTAATTGATGAACTAGTAATTAATTTATGAAACTCATGGGATATTTTATTGTCCAAGAAATTTTTAATAGGATTAGAAGGACCTTTGCTAATGGGCCTATCATATCTCATCACCCCTACCATTGAAGGCATTATGGGTCATCTTGCATAGGGAAAAGTTCAAAATATATTGTGTTGATAACCTAATGAGTCCATAAATGACCATGTGGGTTCTTTCAACGATGATGTCCTTAATGATTAGTCGACATTTCCCCTTTGGTAAGTGTGTGTGGAAGGCAATATTTCTCATAATTCTATATTTATATACATGGACAAAAAATTGGAGGATGGATTTGAGAGGATGTGCCTTGGTGATGACTAGAATCGTTTTCCATTTTTTTGTGAAGATGATCAACTAGTTGACTTTATTCACGATGAAGGATCCAAGTTGGATATTAAATGTGTTTACTTTGAAATAGATCCTATTTATGACACTAAAGATGAGCATGAACCTAATACGGGAATTAAATTAAACAATTTTGAGGGGTGTGAGTAAAGGATGAATGGAATCCCTTATTGGATTCTAATAAAATGAGTGGCATAAATGTTTGGATATAATACTTATTTTTTTCTGTGAATAATGGGGATTTATTCAGTTGTACTCATGTTATCAATATGAGAGTCTTTGTAGACTCCATATCATGCATGAAGGTTGAAGTATATCCTCTAAACATCCAACAGATGGAGCCACCATAGAAGCATCCTGATTATATTGGTTTCGAGCCCTTATTCCTCTATTGTAGTTTTGGTTCTAAATTTATTTTTACTCCTAAGAAGCCTCATTGAATGGTTAGCACTTTGTGAATTCTACTAGTTTAAGGATAGACTCACGAATGTAACCAAAAACCTCTTTGGGTTGTGAGACTGGTCTTCTCCAACAGGAGGGGGATCCCTCACTCGATAAACTTGAACGATATAAGACTTTAAATGTAAATTTATTAAGGTCGAAGATGGAAAAATATCTAAGATACTTGTAGGTGGTTTAGGTGCAAGTGATCAAAGTTCATCAATAAATTCCATGCATAAACCCAATCTTTACATAGGTATGTTCTTGATACATATTTTGGATAAATCAAAATTTTGTAATACTGTAGGAAACAGAGAAAGAAATTTATATAACAAGACACGGTTTTAAAGAAGTATATAACATATAAGGAGTAAAATGTCTCATTTTCAACCGAAACACCCAGGATATAGCAAGACTAGAGAAAATCTATTTTTAATTCTAGAACTACACAATCCTCCTCTAGAATTTAAGAGAATTCAACATAATAAAAACGCAAGGAGAACATGCATCCAAAATATCATACCACAATATCCTCTGCAAAGGTGTTAAGAAACTCTGTGCATCTAAGCCTTTCATTAATTTAATTGAAATCACCAAAAAAAATACACCACAGACTAACAGCTGGTATCAAAACTCTCCAACGCTTTTTCCCATCCAATCGATAAAGACTCGTTGGATGGAGAATTTTATTTCCATCAATGAGTACTAATGTTGCATACTGATGGAAACTACGACATGAAAACATGATGTTAAATGATTGTTTTTTTCATGGTTTCTTCATTTTTCACAAGGTGGTTCATTAGGTGAGGTAACATGGGTACTCCTTGGATGAGGAATCAAATTTTTCATCCAATGAGTACTGCCTGAAAATTCTGAGTAAAAATATTAGAGAGAGATAAGCCAAAAATACACATTGAAAAACTAATTACTATTTTATTATTTTTAATATTTTTTTGCTTTTTTTATCTAAAAAATGGTGAATCATCCCCCACAGTTGACATCATCATTCTCTGTCTTATTGGTTTCACAAAGTTTATTTTTGTTTTTCATACTTCTTCTGTATCTATTTTAACTTTAAAATTCCCATAATGGTAATTTGTGATCAAGTTGATATTGAATCCATTAATGGGAGTTTGCATGTTTTCTTGAGGACTTCGAAACCAAGATGCTTCGAGAAGTTTGAGGATCCTAGAGCCAAGGGGTGGCCAGTGTTAGAGGCGAATCCAGAGGCACCAGGTACACTTGAGAAACTAAAGGTCTATTTTGACTATTTTGGACATTTTGAATCCAATGAAAGGATTTCAAGAGCCATTTGAAGACTTCTAAAGGTCGAAGAGCCACAGGGAAGTTTTGGGCAGCCCATGCCCATCAGTGGATGGAGGCCTAGATTGGGGAGCTAATGCTCATTTTGAACAAATGATCAGTCCATTTTGGAGGTCTGATATGTGCTAAAGATAGTAGGTGATTTTTCAGAGATAGAAAAATAATTCTGAAGGAGTTAGTGCTGCTTCGAAGCTTAGGGAATCTTAAGGACACCGACAGAAGGAGTCAAGTCTAAGGGAACCTAGTTCTGTTTTCAAAGTGATGACAACCATGGCAGGGGTATGATGGTATTCTAAACCCATTGGTATAGTTCAGATAACCATTGGAGTTGATTTTGTAGCTTTTAAAAGAAAATTCCATAATCCCAAAGAGCCAAGTCAGTTGACATAGGCTCAAGAAGACGTAGCCCACGATAGTCAGGTGAACTCCTTTATTAAATTTTTTGTTATGTGTTGATGATTTATTGTTGCATTATATGGTTGTTGTACATACTTAATTTCAGCAAAAATAAATGGTCTTAAAGCACTTAAACAATTAAAAAATATACACATGTTTCAATAAAATTCTGCACAAGTCAAATATTAGCTAGATCTTTTATTTGTTTAACTGAGTGGGAGGTTATTGAAAAGAATAACAAGTTATCCAGCCCATTTTCAGATCAGGTTGGTATCAGAACATAGTTTCTTGATTGATAGAGCACAAGGTTGCTTGTTTGACTTGAAAGGTGTTTGCACTGTTAAAGAATTTGATTGTTTGCAAACTAATTGTTGCTTACAAGTTTAAGTTTTCTAGAGGTGAAGGCAAAGCTATTGATAGCTAAGTCCAGAAGAGGAAAGGAAGGAAGAAGGGCTAAAGGCATCTTCCTTACCCAAAGGACCTTAAGGCAACCCTTGAAGCACAAGAGGTTTTGTTTGCAAAAGGCTGCTTGAAGAAGAGCTTGACTCTACAACCATTTTGTTTTGAAAGCTTTGGAATTGTTGATTGAAGTTCTTTTGTTTATTGACATTATGATGGCAACTTCTTCAAGTGAGGTTTCAAAATCCTCCTCCTTCACAAGATTCTTCGATGAAGACATGAAGCGAGACTTCTTCAAGATGAAGGATATGATGCAAATCATTTTTGAAGATAGAAGAGAAAGCACTAGACTTCATGAGAAATTGGTTGCTATGAAGGAAGAGAAAGAAGGACTTCTCCAAAGAATGCATGAGATGGAGATGCAGCTCCATCAAGCCCAAGAGGCCTTAACCAAGAACATGCATGAAGCAGAGGTAATTCACTCTATTTTGTCTTCAATTCCTCTTCAGAAAGATGTGTTGGTTTATTTGAAAAGCACACTAAAGGTATAGGATCCAAGTTAATGATTGAAATGGGCTATGAAGGCAAGGGTTTAGGAAAACATGCACAAGGCATGATTGATATTCTTTTGGTTTAGGAGAGGCCTAAGAAATTTGGTCTTGGTTATATTCAATCTTATGGTGAAAACTCCAAAGCCATGAAGGCATTTGAGGCAACTTTGAAAAGAACTTTTGTTCCAAGTTCTAAACCACAAACATGTCAAGTTTGCTTTCAAGTTGATTGCCATTGTTTGAAGCCTATGTTGCAGCAAGATGTGTGTAGACATGCAACTTATGGTGATCATGAGATTTCAGACAGTTTTCAAGACATGAACACTGATGTTATTCTTCAAAAGAAAGCTAGAACCTCTACTAGTTCATCTCCTCATGAAGGTAAAAAATATGGACATACAAAGCAGAAATTGAGGTATAATTCTTCCCATAGTCAAGTTGATTATGTTTCTGATAAGCATGAAAAATATGCATGCTTAAATGAAAGAAAGAGTTGTTGTGCATATTGTGGTATGTGTAACCATGACATTTCAAAATGCTGGAAGAGGATGAAGGCATACAAGAAACAGTTGAAGTGAAGGCAACTTGCAAAGAAGGTGCAAAAGACTTGCACACATTGCCAGAGAAAGGGACATTTTGTTTCCCAATGTTGGACATTGCATCCAACTAATCATCCCAAGAATTTGCAGCAAGAGGATAAAAATACTGGAAAAAGTGGAACCAAAGATTCCATCACTGATGTGAGAACAAATGTTTCACATGAAGAAGATTTTCAGTAGCAAAAGTCACCATGGAAGTGGCTTGGTAAGAAGTGGTTTGACTTCTTGACATAGTAAGACACACATCCATTTGTACATATGAAAATTTTAGCCAAGTATGCATGTATTTATGTTGTAATGTCATGTTTGTTTGAGCCACCTTGGATCGATGATCAAGGACATGATGTTCAACTACTTTCTATCAATTTCTCGCCAAAAATTTCTGAGTGAGTTCGAGGAAGACAATTCTTGATAGGAGGACAAGAGCATCTAAGAAGGAAAGTGTTGACTACCTTCGAGTTGTGGTTCAAAGGAAATAGCCATGCAAGGAAAAGTGTATGGAGGTTGAAAAGTGAGGGTGTTGTACTCTCATCTACTGAACAGATCAGGTAATCAGTTTTTTGGTGTCCAAAAGATTCCCAATGGGGAGGTGTGATCAAATTTGGATCATGGACCTAAGTGATAGCTCAAAATTCAAAGTGTTTGGAAGTGTAGAGAACTTGAGTGAACAAATATATCTCGTCTTCCTAATTCCGACACCATGAACGATTCGAAAAACCAACACCGTATGAAGAAGTTATCGCGATTTGAAAAGTCTAGTAAACTGCAATTTTTGGCCTTTGACCAAGTTTGACAGGGTTTTGAATATTTAAAAAAAGAGAATATTCTAGGGAATATTCCTAGAATATTCCTTGGAATATTCCTAGAATATTCCTTGGAATATTCCTAGAATATTCCTTGGAATATTCCCCAAAATATTCCTTGTGGGCCAGTAATATTGTGACACATGCCGCAGTTTGATTATTTGGGTTTAGACTTCGGTCAATTAGAGGTCGCCACGTGGTAGGCCCGGAGGCCGCCATGTGGCCCAGGTTTCATGGTGCAAAATTTGGTTGGGACTTCGAATTATCGAACGCAAGACCATAGCCTGGTTAGCCTGCCTATGTTCCATCATGCCACAACAAAGTTATTAACCATATAAGAATGTGACATATATTTATTGTTTAACGGTTGGATATTTTGGGGTTCGGAGGGGCCAACCCCTCCCCACAGAACCATTGCTATGACCAAGATCTAAGGGCTTCAAACCGGCACAAAAACCATTGGAGAAACCTGTTAGCATCTAATCCATGACTATCGCATGTGCAGTTAATCTTCCAGAGGTTTCGTAAACTCAAACTTCCAACTCAGGTATAAAAAACAATAACTCGCAGTTTATGTGCAGTTCCGTCAATCGTAAGCGAGAACCGTGGAAGGGTTGGGCATGTGCCCAACCACCCTTAACCAACTATTTTATGTTATGGTTAGACCTAGCAGAAACTTAGCATCACCCTAAATTTTTGCCTTTTCCCTATTTTATCTGCAGTTAAGTGCAGTTCCCCAAAGTTAGTGGAGGATTTTTAGGGGACATTGGGAAAAATCAGTTTAGGCTCTATCTTGAGCTATATTCGTCCATTCCGAGAGTGTGAATAGTCAATTTCGACTATCTCAGACATTCTAGAGCCATTGGTGAGGGTTTCAAAGCCATCAGAGGAAGTATTTTTTTTCTTTAGATAAGTTCTAGGGGCCACTAGGGCCACTAGGAGGCATGAACATAAAGAGGCTTAGCCAGAGCAGCTAGAGGCCTTTCTCAGTAACCCAATAGTCAATTTTGGATGTTTCAGAAATTATGGAACTAATGGTGTGGTTTATAGAACCTTTAGAAGACTTTTTAAGGCCGAGTTGCTTCAGAGAAGTTCCAAGGGCCATTAGGGTCAGCAGGAGAATGAGGCCTATTTAAAGTAGCCAGTATCCATTCTCAACAAACCAATAGTCATTTCTGATTGTTTTGATACTTATTAATCCATTGATGGAGTTTTAAGAAGCTTTTGAGGACTTCTAAAAGCCGAGAATCTTCAGATAATGTTTCACTGACCCTAGAGCCACGGGGTGCCATCAGGTGTTGGAGGTGAAACCGGAGCAGCCAGAGGCCAATTTATGCAAATGAATAGTATATTTTGACTATTTTGGAAATTTTGAATCCAATGAAATGATTTTCTGAGCCATTTGAATACTTCTAAAGGTTGAAGATCCACAAGGAAGTTTTGGGCAGCCCAAGGCCATCAATGGATGAAGGTCTCGATTAGGGAGCCATTGCTCATTTTGAACAAATGATCAGTCCATTTTGGAGGTATGATATGTGTTGAAGATAGTAGGTGAGGTTTTAGAGACAGAAAAATAATTATGAAGGATTTAGTTCCACTTCGAAGCTTAGGGAAGCTTAAGGACACCGACAAAAGGAGTCAAGTCTAAGGGAACCTAGTTTTGTTTTTAGAGTGATGACAACCATGGCAAGGGTATGATGGTATTATAAACCCATTGGTTCAGTTTAGATAACCATTGGATTTTAGTTTTTAGCTTGTAAAATAAAATTTCCATAATCCCAAAGAGCCAAGTCAGTTGACATAGGCTCAAGGAAATGTAGCCCACGATATTCGGGTGAACTCCTTTATTAAATTTGCTGTTATGTTTTGATGATTTGTTGCTGCATTATATGGTTGTTGTGCATGATTAATTTCAGAAAAAACAAATGGTCTTAAAGCACTTAAACAATTAA
Source organism: Pinus albicaulis (assembly GCA_034641835.2). Taxonomy (NCBI): domain Eukaryota; kingdom Viridiplantae; phylum Streptophyta; class Pinopsida; order Pinales; family Pinaceae; genus Pinus; species Pinus albicaulis. Next base: position 70,287 of record JAXQQM020073923.1, on the reverse strand, counting down.
AAAAATACACCTGTTTCAAATGTAAAATTTCGCACAAGTCAAGTATAAGCTAGATATTTTATTTGTTTAACTGAGTGGGAGGTTCTTGAAAAGAATAACAAGTTATCCAACCCATTTTCAGATCAGTTGATTTTCAACTGCAACTTGTTTCCCTTTGTCTTACTCAATAGACCTAGAGGGTATCTTCACATGTATCCTTTGTGGAGCAGTTTGTTTGGATGCCTCTATCAATTCTCTGTTTTTTTTTTACATAAATAATATATTTAGTTGATACATGGCAAGGGATTCCTTAATTTCTGTCACATTGAGGTCTTATTTAAGTTGTACCTGGTCATTCTGCCCCATCTCAATCTCTTGACGATCCTTTGTAGTTTCAACAGCTACTTGAGCTACTGCTTCTTCCATGTCTTTCTTAACCCTTGACCTAGTCCTGGGTCTCATCTCAAACTAGTAATTCTTGACTGTCTCCCCTGCTGCTACTTAAAACTTGGTGATGTGAGGTGTTGGCACTTGCTCCTTTGGCTCATGTAACTTTTATTTTCCTTTTAACATATGCTTCTTTCAAGGCTACTTGCCATGCTTACCTTGTTATCTCTTGTTGTGTTGTATACCTTTATCCTCAACTACCTTAGCTCCTTTCAATGTTGGAGTGGCTTTACCCTCATGTAATTCATGTGATTCTTGTCCCTTTTCACAAATATTTACTTCTGAAGGTTCATCTTGTGGTGTTAGACCAAGAATAGACAAGAAATTATACCACTAAAGTTTTTTCTTCTCAACAACAAACTTGACAATAATTTTGATGAGGGAAAAGTGGAATAGGTTGGACATATGGTTGTCCCTCTGAAGTTGTACCTTTGTTGCCATCCTCTCTAGGCTCTTAAGCAAGAAGTAAGAAAATTTCATGGGTTTTTTGTCTGTAAAATGTAATAGAAGCCTCAGATGATACTGGTAAGCCTTGTTGAACCTTCCCTCACATGTAAAATATCTTTGAACTATTTTTAGCAACTCATTGTAATGGTCCTGAAGGTATTATGTGGGGAAAGTGGTGGGAAACTCATTGCTAAATTGAGGTTTAAAAAATTCTTTCAAAGTTGAGACCTCTAACTCATCCCCCTTGAGTTTTTCTATGATGACAATCTCTAGATATCCCAACTTGACTCTATCATTCTTGAAATTCAGGGCAGAGAGACTACAAAGTTGTGTGTGGTATCCCATATTTTGGATCATCTAACAGAAAGGAATGCACCCAACATTCTCAAAGGCCACCCTTACTACAGGAGAGGAGTTCACAATGGTTAAAGTCTGGGGCTCAATGCAGACAACATCTCCTCCCTTTCTATTTAATGTAGAAGCCATTCAACCCTAACAACAGGTGGCAAAGGGACTTGACCATCTGGAATCTGTGTGTGAAAAGAAATGAGCTTGAAGTTGTGGTTTGGTGACAACACACATTGTGCTATGCAACCGTTGTGCAGTGGTTATAGAGGAGCTTTACAACAATGAATATGATCTGGAAAATTTTGTAATTTAACCCATCAAATGTACCAACCATTCAACACCCCAAACTTTCCAGGTTTTGTACCCACAGAACCCAGTTTTGATTCTTAAACCTTGTGACTGTGTGCATGGAAACACAAGTGGTGCGCAATGAAATATCCTTTGGAATTAAAATGACATGTCACCAATTTAAATCAATTTGAAACTTGAAACCATAGTTTTGGGAAGTGAAAGGCAAGCTCCTACCTCATGCCAATCGGAAATCCCATGCAGTAAGGAGGCAGCTCTAGTGAACGCACTACACAGTGATTACATGGTGTGCTACGTAGAAGCTACGCAATGAACCTCTGCTCTCCAGCGTTTTCCTTTCAATACCATGCTTAGCCTTCAAATTCACATACACCATGGAGTAAATCACCTTTTTAGCAACAAAAAACATCAAAATGGAGAATCTGTCATGAAATTTGAAATTTAATTTTCTTTTTTAATTAAATGGTCCGACAGGTAACATTTTATATTTCAACGCTCTATTTTGGCACTCCTATTTGATGAGAAATAATTTAGGAGTGTGGGAACTTAAGAATATTTGAATGATATTCATGAGTGTGAGGGGGTGGGTAAATGTATTAGGATATGGGTACTATGTGTTGATTCACAGTGTAATGATGACTTATCAAAAGGGAAAAATGAGGACTAAGGTAGCATGATGGATGTGATGGTTGATTTAATTTTGATAGTTGGTTATATGGAATATGAAATATTTTAGAAGGGACTAAGGGGACATGGGGGTAGAATATGTAGGATTAAGGGTATTTGAATGGGCTTAGGGGAAAATAAGAATAGGATGTGGGGATTAGTATAAGAATCATGAATTTTTCATAGAATATGGAATTTAAGCATCGAGAAAAAGAAATAATATTCAACCATACTGCCTTGAAAAGCATTCCTATGACTATGAATAAATGTCTACATGAATCTCATAACAAACCAACATTTGGACACGACCCTCTTGACTCAAAATTTACAATGACACTTCCCAAAAACCTAAACACCATTTCACATCTTTTGACCAAAGCTAAGACAACCAAACTCACGATGATTTCCTATAGAACACTTGATCAAAATCATGACAACAAGAGGTCTATGAGTTTTGATTAATTACAAGACAACAAATTGTAGATTCAACAACGTTCGACAACTGACAGACTAACAGACTCTAACATTGGCTCCATTTGGTATGGTAGCCTCCCTGTGAGGTGCCAAGAACAACAACACAGACCAAAATCTTATCCATTGGGAAACATAGTCAACATATAAAATGAAAATGTCTGCAAAAGACAAATCCAACTGACTTAAATGACTAAAACTGATTATTAATTGTAAGAAAATATTTAGAAGACTGACTGACCTATTTATGACAACATATTGTTCAGACCTTAGGGCCTTCACTTCGGGCTGCAAATCCCAACCTAAAATATCCACACTTGTATTATTCAGAAATTAAAATGGTATATAAAATGAAATGACGTTCCAATCATGGAATCAGGTGAGAAAATTCTTGAGCAACTTGCCATTCATGGGCCCTGCTCCAACTGGTTCGTCTGGAAAATCCTCAAGCAGATAAGCATTGTTTCCTTTGAATGCAGCAATCTTGAACAAACCCTTCCACAAATTATCGAACTTCCCATGCTTGCCATTTTATTCTCTCCTGGGATTCCATTTTAGTACCAGATCCCCAATCTAAAAATCAGCTATTTTTGTACTCTTATCATATATTCTTTTTATTATGTCTTGGATCAGCTGAGTGTTATTACAAGCTTCTTCCCCGAACTGCTGCAATTGAATCATCTGTCCAATCCTTCATTGCATGTCGTTTTGTTTTACTTTAGCCTCTTGTAATAGCCTCATGACTAGGACTCCTAATGAGGAAGGGAAAGGAGTTTATGTCCCATAGGCCAGCTAAAATGAAGACATGCCTATCGACCTTTTAGTAAGAGAATCTGCCCACAATGCATGTGCCAAATTTTTGTGCCAACTCTTCTTGTTTTCCTGCAACATCTTGTCGATGATATTTACCAGGCTTTTTTTCGAGGATTCTGCCAAGCCATTACTCAGAGGTTAATAGAATTTAGAGTGCCCTAGGACAATGTTATATTTGTGATAGAACTCTATCATATTTTTGGGTCTGAAAGCTACAAAATTTTCTATGATAATCTTTCACAGACATCCAAAACGAGACAAAATGTTACCTTCCAAAAAATGTATGATCATTGTATCCATATCTTTTCGAGTCAGGACTGCTTCAATCCATTTGGTGAAATAGTTCGTTGTCGTCAATATCCACCTGTGGTGATCGGAAGAAGTGGGATGGATTTTTTCAATAAAATCGAGACCCCATATCTGAAATGGCAACTCAACTGCTATGGGTTTCAAGGGAAATAGAAACAAATTCTTTCTTCCTTCGAACATCTGACATTCTCAATATTTGGCCACGCTTTTAAACACATCAAAAAACAAACTAGGCCAATAAAATTCAACCCTTAGAATTTTATTTGTTGTTGTCTTCAAGTATAAGTGGCTACCATAGTCTCCTTTGTGAAAGTCTTCCATTTTTTTATGAGCTTCTTCCCCTGTCAAGAAATTCAGCAATATTCCACTAGGATCTTTCCAGTATTAAAACTTATAAAGAATGCATAATTTTTGTGCCTTCAATTGGAGAAATCGAGCCTTTGTTTTGGGTAGATCGGGAGGTGCTTGTAAATGTTACAACACATACAAAATATCAGCATACCAAGAAGAATCAACAAACCTTTCTGGAAACTGTTGGGCATCACTTGAAGTTTCATCTTCTCTTAAGACAACCAAGGATTTTATTTGCAGTGATTACAGATTGGATTCAACCATCATTCAAGCCAAACCTTGTCCTTTAATAAAATTTTATGGCTTGATCTCAATGTCATACTCAAGTATAGAAGAAACCCATTTGCCCCTCCTCACATCTGGATCACTTTGAGTCAAAATTTCTTTGATTGCAACACTAGTTACATAGGCCATGACATGAGAATGAAAAATGTATACACGGAAGTCCTTCAATGCTTTGACGAGAGCTAATGATTTCTCCTCCGTTATATGATATCTGAGGGCAGCATCTCTCAGAATATCACTGAAGAAAGAGATGTGTTGTTTGGTTCCCTGTTGATTTTTTTGCAATAGGACAACTACAATACTTTGTTCAGAAGAAAAAGAAAATATTATGAATTCACATGTATAATACGGGCTAACCAGTGTGGGAGCACAAGACAACGTAGCGTTGAACTCACTGAAATATTTCTTTCTATCTTCACCCCATTTCACCTCGTTGTCCCACTTTAACATCTCTGTAATCTTTTACAAAATTTCTGCTAGATTTCGGATAAACCTTCTTTAAAAACTTATTCTGCCTACAAAAGACTGAATTTATTTTTTACTCCTGGGAATATCCATTTTTTGAATTGCTGCAACTCTATTGGGATCTATTTTGAGGTCATATTTAGAAATAATGTGACCCAAAATCTTGCCTTCCTCTAGCCCAAATAGTGACTTTTTGGGGTTTAATGATATGTCGTATTTCCTACATTTCTCAAAGGCTACCATTAGGTGCTGCAAATGATCTTCATAGAACTATGAGAAAATAGTAATATCATCAAGGTATATGACAATAAAACTATGTTTTTTTCCTCCGCAAATTCTATGTCCATAGCTCGCTGAAATGTCACCCCTGCATTCATTAGAATGAATGGCATCTTAGCATATTTGAATGTCTCCCAGGGTGTGGCAAAGGTTGTTTTATCTTGGTGTTTTGGGTGAACCAATATTTGGTTATACGTCGAGAAACCATCTAGCAAAGAAATTATTCTTGCTCCCACCACCTTCTGAAGAACATGGTCCATCTTTGGCAACGAATAGTTTTCTTTGAGTGACACTCTGTTTAAGTTTCGAAAATCCACACATAGCCTAATTTCACCCATATTTTTTCTAACCGACAGTAAGTTAGACATCCAATCGGAAAATATAAGAGGAACAATAATACGAGCATCAAAAATCTTTCTTACCTCCTTCTTGATCAGGGGCAGTAACACCAGATTTGTCCTCCATAGTTTCTGCTTAAAAGGCTTCCAATCCTTTTTTACTGGTATTGTATGATGGATTATATCTTTGTTATATACTTTCAGGTGTTCATACCCCTAGGAAAACACATCAGCAAACTCAATCAACAACTCCAAATATTTTTTCTTCATTTTCGGCTGCTTCGTTGTACCTATATTAGATTCTTCCACTTCTTCACCCATAGGTGCTAATTTTGGCCTTTTCGCCACATCATTATGATCAAAGATCTCTTCCAAAGGTACCAACCCTCTTGGAAGGACATTGTCCTTGAGTTGTAACACTTTCAACTCTGCTCCTTTTTTGTCCAATTCATCTTTTAACTTATTTATGAAATTTTCCTTATCCAAACCTTCGCATGCACAGTCCCTTTCCATTTTCATTTTGACGAACTCCTCCTTCATTAACATAAAATCTTATATCTGCTTATCACTTTCAAAGACCTACCAATGCTTCAAATTATCCAGGACAACATGCCTATATCTGACTTCCACCTTGTATTTTTCTTTAGCACTACTGGACACTTTGAAATTAGAGGCTGAAGTAGCCAGAGCATCTGCAACAACAATATCTTTCCTTAGTACAAGAAAAAACTATAACCAGAACAATTTTGTAAATAATCTAGGAAAACATTAAAATAATCACGCATCCGGGGATGTTTGGTTTGATATTCACCTTTGACTTGTTTAATAACCAACTCTGAATCCCCATACACATCTATCCTTCTAGCTCCATATTTTTTCAAAGTACGGAAACCCAACAAGAGTGCTTCATGCTTCGTGACATCATTAGTATAATCGAACACTAATTTGAAAGAGCATAACTTTGCCTTACCAATTTCTGGATTGATTATCCAAACACCAGCACCGACACCTTCTCTTCTCTTTGCCCCATCAAAATGCATCAGCCATACATGTTGTTTTTTTTGTTCTTTTTCATTTATAACAACCCTCAAACTTGCAAATTTTTGGGGGACACCTCGAATGCCCTGTTTCTCATTTTTGTTGCTATTTGGTACTCTCGTTTCATGACTACCTTGTTCATCACCTTCTTTTCAAGTGTATGAAAAATCAACACCCACTTTGTTGTCCCTCCTTTGTTCTGAATTTGCTTCGCTGTCTTGTTGTGATTCTCTATCCAAAATTTATAAATTCTGACTGTTGTCCCTTTCTTCTTGTATATCTTCATCACTAGAAAAACCTGAATTGAAAAGCAACAAATGAATCCAAATCAGATTGGACAATGTACATTGGATGATTTACATGTTTATCCCTACTGCTGATCATGAAATGCATGAGTGGCTCTCGATACGATTTCCTTGTTTGAACACCGAAAACTGAAATTGTAATGTAGGACATGTATTTTTGCATAGCTCCATTTGGTTTCACCATCCAGGATCTAGACAAGAGCATACCAAACTTGGGAGGTATATCTGCCACCACAATATCCATCACCATAAATTATGAGGGAATTTGAGTTAAGGACACCGCCAAATATTTTATTAATACCAAAAATTTCACCTTGCTGGAATCAAATGAATAAAAGTCCTTGTAGGGCCTTGTGATATCCAGTCCTAACCTTTCCATGATCACCTTTGGCATTAAATTGTGTGAAGCCCCAGAGTGTAGCATAACATTGTAAAATATCTACTCATGCACATTTAAACTAACATAAAATGGTGGCACTTCTCTGTCCTATCCCTTATCATTGATCTTTGGACCAAAAAAAAATAGTTGGATGATCATTAACTATATTGACTGTGTCAGAAATTTTGTCAAGCTTCAATGCTTTCACAATCTGGGATCTATACTAGTCATTTTTCAAAAATTCACCAAGAGGGATAGACACCTTCAACTTATCTAGTTCAGTTTCAAGATTAAAAGGATTTGAAACCTTGTCAGACTCTTTATAACATATTTCTTTTCCATAACATCTTTGGATGTGTCTTCTTTCCTCTACAAAATTGTGATAGGAGGTTCCTTCTTTTGGCCACTAGTACTGGGGAAATTTTTCTTCGCATTGCTGGTTGTCACCTCTTTCTGTTTTCCACTACTGTTTATTGTCTCCTTTTTCACCACACTACTACCATCTGTCTCCTTTTTTGGCACACTTCTACCCACTGTCTCCTTTCTTGTTGCATTGCTGCCCACTGTCCTATTTTTCAAATTATATAGACAATGAACATGAATTATGGAATTTTCATATCCTTTTCTGAACTCTACATATTCAATCATCAATGCATCATTACAGGAATGTGCTAGAAGTAACTCTTCCTCCTCTGTCACAAAATTTTCAAGCTGCTCCCGGTCCTGATCTTCTTGAGTCAAATACACATTCAAATGCTCTTCACCAAAGAAAAGAATTTCGTCCTCTTGATATTGCTCTTCCTCCTCATCTGGATCTTGAGCATAGTTTTACTGAAAAGGTGGTTTAATTTTCTGTTGTGGCTACTCCAGACCCTTCTTCTCCCTTGATTTGTTTCGTGCTTGAGGCTACCTTTGAAAATTTGAGTTTCTGATTTGTGGACCAACTTGAGGTCTGGCTACTACCCGATTAGTTAGAGATATCTTCTCCACCATCTTCTCCATAGTCTTGACCAGTGTATCAAATTTCACATCAAAAGAAGTGGAGGGGTCTTCCTTTATTGTAACTCTTCTCTCTGTTTTCAACTTATCCTTCTTTGCCAAAAAATTGGCCTCTACACTAACCGTGTTGCTTTGCATATATTCAAGTGTTGTTGGATTCCTTTCTCTAAGTTGAAATGCCTTCTCAGGGTAAAAAAATAAAGATAATGGAGGAGAGCAAGCCCAGGAGGTGGATTTATGTATGCAGGGATGGAGTTATAAACTTTATTAAAACCTTACAGAAAAGTATGGAATTGATTCCCCAGACTGCCTTTTAAGATTGTTGTACTCAACCAGAATTTGCAGAGGATTCTTTTTCTCACCCCATATTTCTGCGAAATCATCTTCTAACTCTTGATAATTAGCATAAGCATCTGGGTAAGTATTCCTAAACCAATTTTTCACATCACCTGGGAAATTATGAGCAAACAATCTTACTTTCACATCCTCATGGTCCACTTCTTCCTGGTCTACAAAAGCACTGATTTTATCTACATGTTGCTTTGTTGTGACCTCTCATGTACCATTGTACTGGGGAAGTTTTTGATCGTAGTTTTGAGGCAGGTCATGCAATTATGCAGGGAGAACTAAAGGGCCATATATTGCTGCCATGGTTACTGTTTGGAAGGTGGTTGCACTAACTGTAGTGTTGGAAACATGAAGTGTATGAGCAGGAAGAGAAACAGAAGGTGTGCTACTATATGAAATTATAGGAGGTGTGGATGACGAGACAAAAATAATGAGATAGCATGAGGAAAGCAATCAAAAGATGAATATTCACTATTAGACTGAAATATTTATGAATTTTTAGCAGTATATAGCAACTGATCCAACAAATTTTGAAAACTTTGAGACCGAACTAATGGGCGTTTAGGTGAAAAGGATTTGATAGGACTGATGGGGGGCCTCGATATTGATTCATACAGCACAATTCCAGAGGTGAAATTTTTAGATTTTTTCCTAAAAGGAAAGTTTTCGAAAGCCAAATCAAATTCAAGATCTTCCAAGGTGAATAATTTATCAGGAAAGGAGTAAGATTTGTTCAAAGAGAACTAAGGTGATAATGATTTTTTAGGGACCTTCTTTCTCTTAATAATACTTTCAGGATTATCAACAACATTTGGAGGGTCTTTATTAGGATTTTGACTGGTGTGTCTCTTAGGAGACAGATTTCCCACACAAATCTGACCTCAGTACTAGACAAGTTAGTTTTTTATACTTCGGCCTATGATAAAACCCTCTTAAACAAACACTTTTTCCCCGGGGAAAATTTAAAACTCTTCGAATCCTCGGCAAGGAGCCAATATGTTAGCAATTTGTGAATTCTACTACGCTGAAAATAGACTCACAAAGGTAACCACAAACCTCTTTTTGTTGAGAGACTGGTCTTCTCCAAACGGAGGGGGCTCCCTCACTTGATAAAATCGAAAGATAAAAGACTTTAAAATGTAAATTTCTTAAGCAGAGACTAGATCTGAAGGGTTTTTTTTTGAAATATTAAGTTAGAGATGAAAAAAATATCTAAGTTATGGTGTAGTTGCAGGTGATCAAAGTTCATCAATAAATCCATACATAAACCCAATCTTTACATAGGTTTTTTCTTGATACATATTTTGGATAAATCATAATTTTGTAATACTGCAGGAAACAGAGAAATGAACTTACCTAAAAAAACACAGTTTTAAAGAAGTATTTAACAGATAAGGAGTAAAATGTATCATTTGCAACTGAAACACCCAGGATATAGAAAGACTAGAGAGAATATTTTTTGAATTCTAGAATTTCACAACCATCCTCCAGACTTTAAGAGAATTCAACATAATAAAAACACAAGGAGAAGATGTAGCCAAAATATCATACCACAACATCCTCTACAAAGGTGTTGAGAAACTTTATGCATCTAAGTCTTTGATTCATTTAACTGAAATCGCAAAAAACTTTACACCAAAGACTAACATCTAGTATCAAAACTCTCCAACCCATTTTCCATTTATCTTTGCATTTTATATAGGCATACATGATATTTTAATGAGCAATTGAATATAATGTATCTTCGATCCATGGAGAGGATCAACACAAACTGAAAAAATAGAAACATCACTATTGTTTACATCATTTTTCAAAAATGATAAAAGGAAAACCTAAAGATACTTATCTTTATCTTAAAGAAAAAAAATATTTTAAAAATTGTCTAAATCTTCGAACCTCATCCATCATAGCAAGGAAATAGAAAAAAGAGAAAAGCTGCCAGTGAAATAACAACGCTGCACAACAGCTGGGTAGCACACTGCCATGTCACTTTTCTCCTCATAGATGACACTTTTTCGATAAAATATGAGCTAAAGTGGATTCCATATGCATGACACATCGACCCCTCTAATCTCTTACCGCTAGCAGCTCCAAAACATCAGTGAAACTATGTAGGCAAGGGCTGCGTAGCACAAAATCTTGAGCTTGATTTATTTCAGGGCTAGACTTCCTCTTGTAAAAAATTGAGCATGGTATATCATTAATTATTCTCACAAATACCTTATATCAATGAAAATATGCTAATGGTGACTCGAAAAAAAAAGGTATCCCAGTTGTGCAGTATAGATAAGAAATATTGGAGAAATGGTCAAAAATGTAAAAACCTTAGACACATGACTATTACCTCTTCTTCCTCTTATTGTACACTTTGCTGGTGGAAGCTTTGACCTTTGAAGTTTTAGGTATAATATATTTGAGCTCAGTAGGCACTAGATGAGGAGGCTTTATCTCAGGCTTAACTCTAGGTCTTGGTCTAGTCCTATCTCCAGGTGGAGGGATTCCAACTGCTTCTCTATACTTCTTAACCAATCTCCTTCCCTGGTTAAAATTTTATTAATGTACCTTAGCCTTCTCTTTAGCACCAAGTTTCTGATATATAGGGTCTTATTTTTCCTTCTTGCAGGTAATGCCCATTTGACAAAATGTTTGCAAGTATCCATGGCCTTGGAGGAATTACACAACTCTTTGTCACATGCTTTAAACATATGTTGAACAAATTTTCATAATATTCATGATGCTTTAGTATCCTCATTTCTTGCATTTGAAACACCTCCAACTCCTCTAAGTATATATGATACTCTTTCCATTGGTCAAAATATGGCTTATTTTATGATTGTGCTACTTCCTTTAACTGTTGAACCCATCCTTGTTTCAACTTTGCTGATCTTGTAGTGGGTCTGATGGATTCCACGATAATCTCCTTGAGCTGATCCTCAACTGCAACTTGTTTCCCTTTGTCTTGCTCAACAAACCTATAGGGTATCTTCACATGTATCCTTTGTGGAGCAGTTTGTTTGGTTTCCTCTGTCAATTCTTTATTTTTTTAATTCTAGAAATGATATCTTTAATCAATACATGGCAAGGATTCCTTAATTTCTGTCACATTGAGGTCTTTTTTAGGTGGTACCTGGTCATTATGCTCCAGCTCAATCTTCTGATGATCCTATAGAGTTTCAACAGTTGCTTGAGCCACTACTTCTTCCATATCTTTCTTAAGCCTTGACCTAGTCTTGGGTCTCATCTCAAACTGGTCATCCTTAACTGTCTCCCCTGCTTCCACTTTAAAATTGGTGATGTGAGGTGTTGACACTTGCTCCTTTGGTTCTTGTAACTTTTCTTTAACTTTTAACATCTACTTATTTCCAAGCTGATTTTGATGCTTATCTTGTTGTCTCTTGTTGTGTTGTATACCTTTAGCCTCAACTACCTTAGCTCCTTTCACTGTTGGAATGCCTTTACCCTCATGTAATTCATGTGCTTCTTTTCCATTTTCAAAAATATTTACTAATGAAGGTTCAACTTGTGGTGTTAGACCAAGACTAGACAAGAAATTAGACCACTGGAGTTTTTTCTTCTCAACAACAAACTTGAAAAGAATTTTGATGAGGGAAAAGTGGAATAGGCTGGACATATGGTTGTCCCTCTGAAGCTGTACCTTTTTTTCATCCTCTCTAGGCTCTTGAGCAAGAACTAAGACAAGTTCATGGGCTTTTTGTCTGTAAAATGTAATAGAAGCCTCAAATGAAAGCCCTGCTGAACCTTCCCTCACATGTAAGATATCTTTGAACTATTTTTAGCAACTCACTATAATGGTCCTAAAGGTATGCTATGGGGAAAGTGGTGGAAAAATTATTGTTAAACTCAGGTTTAACAAATTATTTGAAAGTTGAGACATCTAACTCATCCCCCTTGAACCAATTTTCACCTACTGTTGGGAGACTTGTGGCATCTGGAATGATTTTTTCGTGATTACAATCTCTAAATATCCTAAGTTGACTATATCATTCTTGAAATTCAGGGCAAAGAGACTAGCAAGTTGTGTGTGGCAGCCCATCTTCGGGATCATCTAACAAAAAGGAATGCACACAATGTTCTCAAAGTCCACTCTTACTGCAAGAGAGGAGTTCGCCATGGTTAAATCCTGGGGTTCAAGGCGGACAACATCTCCTCCATTTGTGTTTAATATAGTGTTGGGTATGGAGCCTGATTATCTTCTTTACTTTGTATCACAACATTGGATCCCTGTACCTTAAAAGGGGCGGCAACGCCGCTGAAATGACTGCTGGTGGGGGTTCTGTGTGGGCAGCAATGCTGAGCCTCCCCCCTCAGGGTTTAGGCGCGCCCCCGAAGCTAAAAAACAGATGTAAAATTGCCTTGTAAAAGTATAGTAATTTCTAGTCAATCTGGGCCATTCATTAGGCAAATGATCTGACGGTAGAAGTTATGTTTAGATTAGGGTTTTTTTCCCTAGAAGGCAACCCCCTTGTATATATGGGGGCATTGTATTACGGCTGTGTATCATGAGTGTATTCTCGGAGCGAGAAACAGAGAGGGAGACTGTGAGAGAGAACAGAGGATATTACAGCGGATCTGCTGTAGGTTTTGTCTCTTCATTTTTGTTGGATAATATAAAGGAAGGATTGGCTGTTCGGGGTGGACGTAGCCCAAACTGGGTGAACCACGTATATCTGTGTCTCTCTGGTTTTATGTGTTTTGTGTGCTTGTATTTTCCGCATATTTTATGTGTTTCATTGCTTTGTAATATTTAATTTTCTAACATATAGGAGCCATTCAACCCTAACAACAGGTGGCAAAGGGACTTGACAAAGTAGAATCTATGTGTGCAAAGAAAGGACCGGGAAGCTGCGGTTTGGTGACAACACACATTGTGCCATGCAATTGTTGCACAATGGTTACAAGGAGCTTTACAACAATGAATAGGAGCTGGAAAAGTTTGTAACTTAACCCATAAAATTTCCCAACCATTCAACACTCCACACCTTCCAAGCTTTGTATGCACATAACCTGGTTTTGATTGTTTAAATTTGTGACTGTGTGCATGGCAACACAGGTGGTGCATAGCGAAATATTATTTGGACTTAAAATGACATGTCACCAAAACTCAATTTGCAACTTGAAACCACAATTTTGGGAAGTGAAAGGTAAGCTCCTACCTCCTGCCAATCTAAAATCCCATGCAGTAAGGAGGAAACTCCAATGAACGTGTTGTGCAGTGATTACATGGTGTCCTACATAGCAGTTTCAAAATGAACCTCTGCTCTCCAACATTTTCCTTTCGATACCATGATCAACCTTTGAATTCGTATAAACCACAAAGAAAATGATCTTACCAGCTGTTGGAAATTAGTTCAATGCTCCCCATGTGTTTTGCGACATGGACTAACTGCCTATCGTGGATCCTGACTCTAGCAATTGTAGCGGAGACTAACGCCTATGGGTTTTGGTCTAACGACAATCGTGATTCCAACAAGTGGTATCATAGCTACAGGTCTCGATTTAAAAACTCACTTGACTTGTGTTGGGGGGGGGGGGGGGGATTGTTGGACATTGGTTCAATTCTCCCTTGTGTTTCACGACACGGACTTACCGCCTCTCGTGGATCCTAACTCTGGAAATTGTAGCGGAGACTAACGCCTGCGGGTTTTGGTCTAACGGCAGTCGTGATTCCAACACCACTAGCAATAGATAGAAAAATGGAGGCTCTGTCATGAAATTTGAAATTTGATTTTCTTTTTTAATTAAATGATCTGATAGGTAACATTGTCTATTTCAGCACTCTATTTTTGCGCTCCTATTTGATGAGCAATGATTTAGGAGTGTGGGAACTTAGGAATATTTGAATGATATTCATGTGTGTGAGGGGGTGGGTAAATGTATTAGGATATGGTTAATATGTGTTGATTCATGTGTAATGATGACTTGTAAAAAGGGAAAAATGACTAAGGTAGCATGATGGATGTGGTGGTTGATTTAATTTTGATAGTTGGGTATATGGAATATGAAATAGTTTAGAAGATTCTAAGGGGGTAAGGGGGTATAATATGTAGCATTAAGGGTATTTGAATGAGGCTCAGGGAAAAATAAGAATAGGTTGTGTGGATTAGTATAAGAATGATGATTTTTGCATAGAATATGGGATGTAAGAATCGGGGAAAAGAAATGATATTCAACCATACCGCCTTGAAAATCATTCCTCTGACTGTGAATAAATGTCTACATGAACCTTATAACATACCAACATTTGGACATGACCCCCTCGACTAAAAATTTATGATGACAATTCCCAAAAAATTAAACACCATTTCACATATATTTTAACCAAAGCTTTGACAACCAAAATAATGATGATTTCCTATACAACGCTTGATCGAACTTATGACAGTAAGAGGTCTTTGAGTTTTGATTCATTACAACACAACAAATTTCAGATTCAAAGACATTATACAACTGATAGACTCATTGACTCTAACATACTCCAAGCTCTAGAAATTTTGTTTTTTTATACATAAATAAGTCCTTTGGTAATTAACTTAGTTGACTAGTCATCTTGAATTTCATATGCATTCTACTCATTGTATGTTTACTGTGCATAGTTTGATTGATACATTGTTGGCTAGTTGATTGTGTGTTTTGAGTTGTGAGCATTTTAATTTTTCAAAGTAGGTTTTATTGGAGTGGTAGAGTGCCACCACTAATTCTCTCTTTGAGTTATATGTGTGTAGGTCACAAGTTTACTAAGATTCTATAGTTCACATACACTCTTGCATAGGAACACATGTCCACAAGTAGGGGCCACAATATTACCCTGCAAGTACTAAATACATAAAGAGGCACCTCGAAGGTTGTATGATGTTGACTTGTAGATTCTTATTGCTCAAAATTGACCTTCATTCATATAGATAGGGATACTCATTTTCTCCTTCAACCATTCTTGTTGATTCAACCGTGAAGCACCAAAAGGATTCATCAAACTTAGATGGTTGTAGTAATGAAATTATCATGATCAATTGTCGCACGCTTATTTAATTGAATGTTGTTTGATCTTGAGTGATTGATGACAATGATGTTTACCAAGGTAGCACTTACCACACTTCATAGTCCAATTTGATTTTTATTTGTTTCATACCATCTAGGACATGGTTTTCTCTTTGAAAATTGTCATATATGATGGTCATGTTATGCTACCAGGTGACATGCTTAGGCACTGTCCCATATGCCTCTCATACAGTAACATTTTCCACCCACTTCCTATGCCTCCAAACCATTTACGAAAAAGGAGCTACCTCGCTTCATGCTTAGCTTCCCAAGAATCATCTTTAAATGGTCTATGCAAACATCAAATCATTGGAAATACTAAATGAATTAATTTTCCATGTTTGTATATAGAAAATATAAAGGTATAAATAAGTGAAGAGTAGATACTAAATAAAACGAGTCAACCTCATTATATTTCTCTCTTTTAGTCCCTGGCTTGTCTAAATAAGATCTAAATGAAAGGGAAATTTTCAATAAAGTGAACCAGTTACTAAGATGATTTCTAGTGTAGTGAAGTCTGGATAAACCTAGGCACTCTCTATAGGCTACTTTTTGAGCCCCTTGACATCACTAATTGGAAATATGAGACTGATCCAAGCACCTTTTTGGACCAGTCTCATATTTTTTGGTATGAATTATATGATCCCAATATATTAGATATGGACAGTGTTTCTAACCTATTAAATCCATATTAGATATTAATATTCCACGTTAGGGAAGTAGATTAGCAGCAAGTTGACCTGGCCCTAAGGGCTAGCAGAAGGCCAAGGGTTTGCTAACTCGAAGGTCTGCACAATCACCATAGAAGTTTTGAGGTCTAGCTGAATAGGTTTGATGAGCACCATAATTTTGGTCTGGGTTGACAAAGTTTGACTTGAAAATTATCTAATTGAAATTTTGTTGAACTAAACAATTTCTCCTATAAAAGATTGTCGAGTTTTCTCTGGAGTTCAGGTTTCCTAGGGAAAATATTGGTGCCTACTGTGCATGATTATTCTACTATGATCTTTACTATTTTCGTTGTGTTTACAGTTGAATTTTCTATGTATTTACTTAATGATGTTTTGGGGTGTGCTAAAGTAATATCATATATCATTGGAAGTTACTATCAGTTGCAGACAATTGTGCTTGTCTAATTAGCATTTGAAAAATCAACAATTGATTATGTATTTATGTTGCTAATATGTATTGCACTCGGTGATGTGTTGATATATTCACCCTTACATGGTGTATAGAAGAATAAGCTTTCTATATTTTGCCTCTAATGGTTTAGAATCATGGTTTTAAATATTAAAAATGATTCTTTTCATTCAAAATTAATTATTTCATGTTTTTTTAAAGACAGGTTCATTGAGATCTGATAGTCCGCTTTTTCTAGTTCCATTTTAAAAACCGGTTTGATAGGTGGATTGGTTTGGTTACTGTTTCTAGTTTTTAAAACTATGATTAATGCTTCTACAGCCCCTAGCAATCCATATCAATCATTCTGACCTATGGATAGGGAATCCCTAGTCACAACGATGGTTTTGATAACGTGTTGAAAAATTAGACAGCCTAGGCATTTAATCCAGGACTTGCACCCATCTGAAGGGCTACTCTTCCACTAAGCCACATGCCCTCTTTTTTTAATTGACATAAAACATTTATACCTAGGGAAAGGGTATTCCTAGCTACAAGGCTTTAATAACATATTGGAAAATAGAACAACTTAGGAATCAAACCTAGGACTTGCCCCTTGCTGGTGGTTTTCTCTTCTACTAAGCTATATGCCCATTTGATGATGGATATCATACATGTTCAAGTGCGCATTAACACTCCAACATTCCCCTTCAATCCACATTGAAATTTCAGACCTTGGTATAAGGAAATCCTAGTCACAACCATTACTTGTTGCGTGGAGAAACTAAATATGATAAGAATAAAAAAAGTAGATAGGCCAGGAGTTGAACCAAATCCCTACTCTTGACCACTATATTTATCTAACCACTGAGCTACACAACCTTTTGATGATAGGAATGCCCATGTTCAAGTTTGGATTGACATTTTAATTATAATACCCACTCTTCTTCCATTTTAATTACAATTTTAAGTTTTTTAGGTCATTAACTATGAAATTCTTTTGGATTTTGCACTCTCAATAGAGCACTATTCTATAAATAGTCTTTGTAGAATTTTTTTTCGCTTTATTTTAAAATTAATGTGTTAGGGTTTAGGTCCTTTAATCTCTGTTATTATTCTTTTTTATACAAATATATGGAGATATATGGCTATAATAAGCCACTTCTCTATCCATCTTATGTTAGTTACATTATTCTCTAAAGATTTTTTTGGTAGGGTTCTTTTAATACTTTTGTTCATTGTTCCAAAATTTTCTTCAAACCCTAGTTGGGTTTTTTTTCTGACACTTTACCTATATAATGACACTACTACAGTTGTTATAATTTGGGGTTTATTTTTCTTTCAAAACCTAATAACCAAGTAATAGCAATGTTCCCCTGTTAATTGTGAGTATTTCTTTGTTGCATGCCATGCTTCAATTTTTAGTCAAGTTTTCTAATATTGGTTATCAATTCTTGGCTTCTAATTTTGTATGTGGCTACAATCTTTTTTTTGTTATTGGTTTTCATTGAAATTATGATGCATTGTCAATCTCTCTTTATTTCTGTATAAATCAGTTCTAATTTTACACCATTGCTCATTTTTCTAAGGTATATTCTTTATACTTTACCTTATACATATAACATTGCCTAAACACTACCTCACATTCTATATACATTGGCTAATAATTTGTTTCCATTATACAGGTAGGGAAAGCACAAGGAACTTCAAAATTATATTCTCATGTATTTTCACTATAACTCTCCCCCTATTAATTATCTTACTTCGCAAACTATTTTCAGTCTTTCCATACAAATCTTCTTACTGATTATTTAATATATTTTTAACTGGTTCTATAGGTACATGTTCGAAAATGGCTCAGAATTTTACATAAGTGTTCTCAAATTTGTGTGGCTCCATTTTGACTTACTTTTTCCACTCACCAGGTCATAGTTTACCCAAATCTTGGTTTCTGCTTATGCATGGACGTAGTTTCTCTATATGGAGACAAATCTTCTGGAATTGTTATTAAAAAAAAAAAAAAAAAAAATTCTTTAAGGCCTTATGAGGCGTATAGTTCCTTCAGAACTAAATTAAGTTTAACAGGCTTGAAGCCTTTTTCTGTACCAGATATGAAATTTTATAGTAAACATAATTCTTAGATTCTGCTCGTTCTTGTTCAATCTTTTGAGGTTAAAATACCTTTTATCATATTTGGACTTTATAAAATGGAATTACAAATTTTACATTAAATTCAGTGTATCTCATTGAGTAAATATCACATTGATGTTTTACACATAAATGTTTCTACGTTTTCCTTTCCCGACTTGTTTAATAATGAACTAGGTCTTAAATTTTGTCACGATTATCAAATGTGTTTGTTTTATCTTTTCCCTTCCCAAGAAGAATGTTTTTCTATATAATAGTACAGTTTTTGAAGAAAGAGTATTATGTAGATGAACAAACTTAATCTTATATATATATATTAAAGTGCATAAAATAGGAGTTGTGTTTACTATGCATAACATATGAATATCATAAGAAGTTTTCCATATAAAGTTGTAATTAGTCTAACATTTAGATATATTTATATAAAATGTTATATTTATATATTCATACTTGTGTTTGCATGCCATATTTCCTTTTTATTTTATAAATTCTATTTCTAGTTATCATTAGGTGTAAAATTCATCTCTCTAAATTTTTACTCCACAACACAGGGTATTTTGCATTTTCCTCCATTCTACTATACACATATTTTTAATAAAACATAAACCATATCTCTTATCATGTATCAAATCATATTTACTAAATATTATAAATAAATTAATCAAATAATTCAAATATAATATAATAACATAATTCATTTTCCTTTTCTCTACTTAAAAACCAAAAATAATACATAATCAATTTCTCTCTTGACAACCAATTAAACATTGTAGTTAGATATGTTGACTTGAAATTCCTTATTTTTATGAAAGATTAATTTTCAAGTACATGACTCCTCGCAACCTTGATACTACAAACAACCAATTCCACCCCCAAGCATACTCAGCCTCCAATTTTGTTTTAGTCTTTTACTTTTTGCTTCTCATCAGTCTCACCTGCTCTCAAAATGAAACAAAAGCAAGTAAAAACATAAGATATTATTCATCACATATATCACTCTTTTAATGGTTAATAATTGCCTCCACCTCACCAACATGTGGAAGGTAGTCATAATCTCATTAATGAGATTTTTTTTCCCACTCTTGAAGACAACTCGTCTTTTAGGGAAACAATTAATTGGGCAATCTCAATTAAATATAATTATCCCATCAATTAGATGCCTAGGAATTATTGATGGGAAATAAATTTTCCAAAAAAATGTAGAAATTATACAAACATATGTATATCAATGGATTTAATCCGATCAAGCAATGTACTAAAACTAGATACTGAATACTTCTACAAATCAATTGCGGAAAATAAACATGATCACCAATCACAACAAGTATAGAAAGAATCAACCACAACACAGATAATTTTCCCAAGGAAAGCTTGCTAATAAAAACCCCTCTATCTCTATTGTATAATGAACCAAGGAATCATGAAACAATTACAATGCACTCTTCTCACAATAGTCTTCTACACTCTGCTAATCGTCTCACACTGATCCAGAAAAAATCGGGCCAACACTTAAACCAATTCTCATCCTGTCTTTAGCTTGCCTTGCTCACATAATTCCTAATGAATGCAATCCCTATTCTTTAGGAATTTCAGCCTTCCTCAACTGCGCTGAGTATCATGGGCATCCTATGGTGTTTTAACTGCATCTAGGCAGAATTCTAATATCACAATTGATAGTTAACTTCCCTTTAACCTTTGTATCAACTGGGTCTCCACTGGAAATGACATGCATGCAGCTATTAATAGTAAATCATTAGTTGCATGGCAGATCACTGATTGTGAATTAAATAAGATTTAATTCACTTGATCTCTCACTAGTGCAACAAATAGTTATAACTAGTCCAATTGAATTTAACTCACTTAATTGAGTTAACTAATTTCTCATGCATTAAACTCATACACTTAACTCCAACTTGAACTCTAAAACACATAGAATCACTTTGCATGCCTTACCAACCACCCTCAACTCGAAATTCATGAGCTAACTGAGTTTATCACACTCAGTTAACTATTACAAGTTGTTATCACTCTTGTAATTCTAAAGTTGTAAGATTTTTGGTTTTTAGTCAAAGAACACTAGAGGTAACTACAGACCAACTTCAAACTCTAGGATCTAGCCTTCCTAGAGTTCAAAGAGGGCTCTCTCTTTAAATTTTAACTTTGTTTTGATTTGTAAATATTAGGCTAGTTATGAATATACAACTTTGATTTGGTTTTGGTAGATTTGGTGGGAATAATTACTTGAAAAGATGGATAGTGGGAAATCTACTTGTCCATTGGGCTAAGGAGTCAAAATCAAGCAAACAGAACTGGAATAAAGGCCAAAAGGTCAAATGTATTCAGGGCAAGATAGATAACCCTTGAAGATCTTGGAAAGTTGTTTTTATGAGGTGGTATGATCGGGATAAAGGGAAATTAAGAATTCTTTGATCTGGAAAAGGAAGTAGTAGGAAGAGGTCAAACAAGAGAGAGAGAAATTAAGGGTTCCCTACACTAGAAATCAGAGGAAAACATAGAAATGATAACTAGTTAAAAATAGGGTGCTTTTAACAAATTCTGTAGTAATACTCCTAGTTATTCATTTAGATTTAGAAAAAACATAGATGGATGCATGTAACAAAGAAAGATAACAATGAGAAGTAAGGAAATAATTCACTCCAAATAACTGATCACAGGAATCCTGAAGTATGATGCCAATTGGTTTGATCCAGCCTGCTACTTGAAATTTGACACACAAAAGCTTTAAGTCCAACAAAAATGACTATAACAATCTCCAACAATTTTATTCCACACAAAATACTTCTAAAGATTAAGTATTTATACATAGTTATTTACAAAATATCCTACAATGGTTCTAGAAATTATCTAAGGAAAATAAAATATATTTACAACAATAATAGAGACATCTACTTAACAAATCAGCAAGCTGTCCTATTTATCCAAAAGAAATAGAAACTGCTTAAAGGATAAGATGTAGTTGGCTACCTTGGTGTCCTCCTTGCTGGCTTTAGATATTTAAATTTGTTTTTTTGGAATCTGATTTGCCTTGTCTGATACTCTTTCTATGATTCTCTTTATTTACTGATACTCTTTAACCATAGTAAAAATTTTTTTACTGTTGTAAAATCTATTTTGACTGTAAATAGCAAACAATTTTTCCTCCTTTCATCTGTATGTCTTTTATCCTTCATAATAAATCTATGAGTGACTGTCAATCCTCATATTTAGGAATTTGTATCTTCTTTAATTTCCTGAAATTTTCATCAGCTTCTGTGTATCTGGAAAAAGTTGGCTTGATGACAAATAAGTGTCTTATCTCATGCTGTAAATAGAATAAGTCTTCAAAACTTTTGAGTAAGACTTTTCTAGTTTGAATGCATTGTAGTGGTGGTTTATTTACCTATTCCTTTGCAAATTCTCTAATCTTCTTATCATAGTCATTCTAAGGCATTAGTTTATCATTAATGACCATAATGTCAGGCAGTATTTTTTTTCTCAAATTTGTAAACTTGACCATAAACCTGGTTATGGCAGTATTCATATTCTCACACTTTTCTTCCAGTTGCCTCATCAGATTCTTCTTTGTAGTAACTTTCCTAATTTATAGGATAGTTTCATTTTTGTCAGTGATCTTGAGTTCTTCTAACTCCTGTCTTTTTTTACTATTAAGGAATGTGATCAGCTTTAAAGCTTGCTCTGGTTTATTAGACAGTTCACTTTGAGTCTTTTGAATTTCTGCTTGGGATTTTAGTAATAACTCTCTCTATTCAAATATTACCTGAATTGAAGGCCATGCATCATGGATGGCTTCAATGACATTGTTCCAAAGATAGTTTTTGATATACTATATTTGTTCCTCCAATGTCAATTCTTTCTGTAATTTCTTTAATTCTTCATTCAGTATGATGGCATTTTGCTCATTTGTTTTTGCATTTATCTGAGCCAATTTGTTTGACTTCTCAAGATTTTCTATCACCTGTTTCAATCTACTGATTTCATTTGTCTTAAGAGACATTTCCTCCTCCATAGCTTTCAAAAATTTGATGGCTTCATCTGTATGGTGAACTGTTGTTGTAGATGATTCAGTAGCTGAGGTTGTGGAAGAATTTACTGGCACTGCAGTAGCCAGTGGTTCTTTGGGTGTCAAATTTTCAGCTAAAGTTGAAGGCACTGTTGTAGTGATTATAGGAATATCTGTAGGAATCTCTGGTATTTTTGGGGTTTCTTTCTCCTGGACAAGCTTGTCCATCTGTATTTCCATTTCCTTAATTTGAGTTGTCAACTGAAAAATCAAATTCATCATGTCATCTTTTTCTTTCTGTCCTTATATTATTTATTTTGTTTGAGGATGTTCACTTTGAGGAAGCTTGAGCTATTTCCTCAAAGCTGCTATGTATTCATTCTTATTTTTTACCAATAACTCTATTTCTTTGATATTAGCAGGGTCATATCCTACCTGCAAAACTAGTTCTTCTAAGGCTTTTATCCTTAGATTCTTGGCATAAAAAGATGCCTTATCCATTTTCATCTGATCCTACATGTTGGAAATGGTGTTCTGGAGCTTCTGAGCACTCATGGATTTATTTGTGACAGTAGAGTATATCATTTCTGAGGTCTGTCTATGGAACTCAATTTGATCAAGAGCATGGATCTTATATGTCTGGACTTCCAAATAAACTTTCTTATAATCTTCCATTTCCTTTGGAGATTTGAATGTGGGCTGCAACACTGACATAATTAGATTTTGATTTAAATAATCAAATGCAGATAGAAACCTGTTTTGTACACTTTGTCTCTGTTTGAGATATTGAGAATAAATATTGTTTTTTATCTCTTCATTCTTCAGTTTGATCTGTTTATATTTTTCTTTGATGTCTAAGTATTTCTCCTCAGCTGCCTGTGATGAAGAGGCTTCCATGCTCTGATGTCTTTCTATCAACTGTGCATCTGCATTGTTGACTTGTTGTTCTTATGATTCTTAGTAGTTGGCTCATTGATGATCACAGTGGCAACATTTGTTTCTAAAATTTAGTGTTGGCATCTATATGCTATGTTTCTTCCACATCAATTGTTACCTTTCCTTTACCTGTTGAATTTAACTTGGGCCTTTTGTTATATATTAGTTTGAACTTAGTTTCAGTTGTAGTTTCTGCAACATAGGCTCTTTATTCCCTTACTCTTTTGGTGGATTTCTCTGGCTGTTCTGCAGTCTCTAAAGTATGACTAGTATTACTTTTATTTACTGCATCTGTTAAGGTATTTTGAGTCCACTCAATCTGATTTGCATACTTTTCTATCTCTGGCTTTGCTTCATGGGTGAAAGGGGTTAACTTGCATTTAACCCTTAGTTTACTCAAGATCCCTTGTGGATCATAATTCCAAGGAAAACTTTCTTCAAATATGAATTCCAAAAGTTGATTTGATGCTTTTTTCTCTGCATCCCTGTGATTGTAGATGAATGGCCCTATTTGATTCTTTAGTTTGAATTGAGTTTTCTTCTTTGCTGCCATGAGATTTATAGAATTAGAATTTAGGATCTGCCTGATATACTCCAAAGCAAAGATCCTCATTGAAAGATGTTTGAGTAACTTGTAAGGTAACAAGTTTGACCCAAAGACTCTGATATCAATATGATTTTCATATAAATACCAGTCACCAACCTTATTTTGCTCTAGCAACTGCAATATTTTTTTCATTTCTTCATTTATCCTTGGTTGCTCTGTTTTTGTTAACATTGTGATCACTATATTTAGGAATAACTCTGAAAATTCCGCATAAGTGAAATCTGTACATTCTTTCCTGAGCAAAGATGTCCAGAAAATGACAAATAGAGGATTTCCCTCTAAGTCAAGCTTTTGGAGAGTAACTGGAAAATTATCTGATTGAAAGTCTAAAAACATATGGAAAAGGAAGGAAGTATATCTAAATACTCCTTCAATTGGAAAATTGATTAATTGGTAATAAATACTATCTGCAATGAAACCAACATAGTCAAAGATTACTAATGGGGGTTTCCCTGAGGAGAAAGTGGATAAGAACCCCAAGATGGACTCATCTGTGTGTTCATCAGTAAAATATCCAAGGATGAAGGAAAGCATGGAAATTACATGTCTTGAACCTTCTGGGAATTTGGCAGTAGAATATGGGGGATTTAGTTTAGGAATTTCTACATGTGAGGGCATGAATGTTTGTAAAATCATGAATCTCTTGGGAAAATCTAGGCCAATATACAGCTTGGTGAGGGCCTCTATGGACAAAGGGACTGCTTGGGGGTCAGTCTGAAGCTGTAGCATCTGGTTAATTGATTCAGCAACAATGGTGAAAAGCACTTCTTTATTGGCATTTACAATGGCTCTTTGATCAAGCACATAATGTTGTTGACATAACCTAATGACTTCCTAGCATGGGTGAGTTAATGGTACAACATATTTGGGCAAGTGAGATTCCAAAATATGGACTTCTTCTTCATTATTTAAGGACTTCTCATAGCACCAATAATGAATATCTAGTAGGTTAAATTCAACAATGGGATCTGTTATCTTGTAATCAACATCAGCCAATGGAATATATTCAATGTCTATGACTGGGGGTTGTAAAGGATTGAGAACAATAACAGTCTTAGAAGTCATGGTAGGGGTTGGTTTAGGCACTTTGGAAGTTTCAGGTTTGCTAGAGCTCTATTTTTTTGGAATTTTGGGCTACTTCTGCAAGTTTAGACAGTTTGCAGAAGTAATTTTACTTCTAGCAGAGGCTTCTTGGATAAAATAGGAAAATTATATTATTTTCTTAGGGCTTTATTTCAAATTAGGTCTGTCAAAGAGGTTTACATGCTTTTGAACTAGCTTAAAACAAGAAACAAGGGTTTATTGAGCCTTTAATGAAAAATTGGGCTAAAAAGTTTGTTGAATTTAGGCAAAGAGGCTTATGATACCTTCATAGGTTTTTTGACTTAATTCAGAGTTTAAAATAGTTCATAAACCTGTAAAAACTCACGAATTTCCTCCAAAATTGTGCATAACAGTAAAACAGGGTTTCTGGAAAAAATTTGACAGGGTTTAGCCTGTTTTTTAGGCTTTTTGACAATTTCTTTAATTGGTTTTTAAGCTATGAATGTGTTTTTCTTCTTTTAAAGGCCTTTAAAATTTGATTGTAGGCTCGAATTTCGGAGAAATACCTGTTGTATGTAGGTATTGGGCTTCAGAGAAGTTTCTGAGGTTTTTTGAATGAATGTAGAG
Organism: Pinus albicaulis; assembly: GCA_034641835.2. Lineage (NCBI taxonomy): Eukaryota > Viridiplantae > Streptophyta > Pinopsida > Pinales > Pinaceae > Pinus > Pinus albicaulis. The sequence goes on along the minus strand of JAXQQM020073923.1, from coordinate 44,153 downwards.
TTTCTGGGGCAATGTAAATCTCTTCGATGGTCTTTAATGGTCACAGGGCAGATTTTTGAAGGATTTTTGGACATAAAATGGCAAAAAAATGATGTTTTTACAGTCGGGGAGGCATGTGCAAAGGTTTACGTGCAAGAGAGAAAGGAAATGAATTGCATTTCCAAGGTTTATTATGCATATTAGGTCTAAAGGGGAATGGAAATTAATGGCAGTTATGTCGTTAAAATGGGCAGTTTTCGGGTTCAATGGTTTAAAACAATAAATGGTTATTGCACGCCCTATCGGCGGTAAGTGGTTTCGGGGCTAACCCATGTGATCCAATGATAAATGTGCACGTGGAGGAAAGAGGAAACCACGAAACCGCCCATTTTGCGCAAATTTTCCATGGGGGTGATTGCGCAACATTTCTATGTGATATTATGCTTCCGCCGTCGGATCTTGGTTATAGAATGCGAATGGTCACAATTGAATGGTGGAGTTGTGTCAGAATGGAGTGGGGCCGAGGTTTCATATGTGGCGGGGTTAAACTTTGGACTTTAATAAATAAGCATTTAATCAAAGTCTAAAACTGATTTATATGGTCAGGTGGCAATAACATATGTGTCAACCCTTTTAAAACATTTATGAAATGTTTCAACCATATATATGAGCAGGCATGACTTAATATTTATATAGTTTTCGAACACTTTTGACATTTGTTCAAAAACCATAGGGGGTAGGATATTTAAATATAGATATGTTAAACCAATGGAATAAGTGGGGGGGCGAGGATTAATATTGCACACATGGGATATTAAACATTGGTTTTAACTTTAAAATATTGGGTTTAGAGGGTTATTTTAAATAAAAGGTTTTAATACTATATGGGATGGTGAAGTTAGGGATTTAATAGAATAAATTAGTAGTTAATATGACTAAAGGGATAGTTGAATGGAAACAAAATACATGTTAACTCTAAGTTAAGTACCAAAAAATAAAGCATTGCTTATCTTTTTTTTTTTAATTCACACTTTAACTTAGGGTACACTTTTAACTTAGGATAAATGCATTTTGAGGGTTTATGAATGATTTTGAAAGGGAATGAGATTATCTATTTAGGGTTTAGCTTTTACTAAGTAAAAATGGGTTTTTACTTAGGAAAAAGGGATTATGATTTATGAATGAAGGGTAAATGTTGATGAATGTGGATCTAGTGTGGGAATTCAATATTTTTAACTAACCAGTCATCGAGCCTTGGGTCTGGTCCCAACAAAAGTTAGAGAAATGCTCTGAGCCTTTTTGACTGATAATTTAGAATACTGAATATTTGGAGGGGAGGGGAAATTAGTGATTTTTTCCCGATTATTCTTTATTACATGATTTCTCAACTGATTTCTACCTACCCATGTTTATTTTTAACATTTTACTTCATTTTCATGGGTGCATTTAGGCTTACAACCCTAAAACATTTTCTTTCAAAGCATAAAACTATCAAAGTCTTACCTTATTTCATCCAAGGGCTCAGATTAAACTATTGAGCTCCTCGTTATTCTTTACCTACCTACTGATTTGTTAAGTTTAAATTGTTTGACAAATCTTTATTCTCTATCTAAAACATGAAATTGAAAACATGAAAAGTTAAGATTAAACTGTTTAATTGATCATGGATTATGGCATTTATGAACACCTCACACCTAATCATTATTCTTGCAGTAAAAGTAAAAGTAGTGGCATTTGGACTTGCTCACTTTCAGGTCTTATTTTATCTCTTTTTTTTCTTTTGGGGTCTATATTTTTATAAGTCTTTTGATCTTTCTTTTAGGACTTTTTACCCTCTTTTTGGTTTTTTATTATTTTTTCATTTTTTCAAAATATGGGAAAACAAATTGCAGAAAGCAAGGTGTGTACACATTTACAAGACTATCAAAGTCAATTCAAAAATTATGAACCCTATTATTATAGGACCCTACCAGTGGCTCACTTGGGGATGGCATTTCCTGGTGAAATGTCAAGAACTTTAAGATTAGTGGCCTTTGGAATTTGACTATGATGACCCTGTAAATGTCTTCTGATATCTGAAATTATTCATACTTATGATATTTACCTCTCAAAGCTTAGGGCCTTCTCTCCGGGCTTCAACTTTGTTAGGAAAACATCTAATCCAATCTAAAATCTACAATGTATATGTACAATGATCAAAGTGAATAAAAACTAACTATTTGTTAACTCAAGAGAGTAGTAGTGCTTTAGCATTCTACCATTTACTGGTCCTTCTTGAAAATTTGTTCCATCCATTTCTTTCAAAAAGAAATCATTATTACCTTTATATCCATAAATCACATAAGGTCCTTTCCACAGAAAATCAATGTTTCCATGTTTTCCTTTGTCTTCTCTTCTGGAATCCCACTTTAACACTTTATCTCCAATGTAGAAATCATCCTCTTTACTCTTTTTATCAAAAAATTTCTTGATTTTGTCTTGAATGACTTAAGATTTGATATAAACTTCTTCCCTTGTTTGTTGCAAGTGAATAGTTTGATTAATCCCTCTCTGAATGTCATATGTTTCAACCTATAATTCTTGGATAATATTCATCACTGGAACTCCTAAAGATGATGGAAAAAAACATCCATTCCATAGACAAGTTAGTACGAGGAGGTACCAATGGATTTTTTAGTAGTAAGTCTATCTACCCATAAGGCATTGGCTAACCTTTTATTCCAAGTCTTTTTATTGTCTTTGAGTAATTTTTTGATGATATTTACAAGGCTCTTGTTTGAGGATTCAACTAGGCCATTACCTTGGGGGTAATATGCAGTAGAATGACCTAAGGTAATATGGTATTTGTGGCTAAAGTCAATCATATTTTTTGGATTTGAATGTTGCTGCATTGTCAGTAATTATCTTTTGGGGACATCCAAATCTTGAAAGAATGTTGTTTTCTAGGAAAGAGATAATGACAGTATCTTTCGCTTGTCTGGAGGGTATGGCTTCAATCCACTTGGTAAAATAGTCAGTGGCTGTCAAGATGGAGGGTGAATTTCACCAATGAAGTCTAAACCCCATTGTTGAAATGGCATTTCAGTTGAAATAGGCTTTAAAGACAGGGGTAACAAAGTAGGCCAGCAAAAACCAGCTCTTAGGATCTTGTCTGCAGTTTCTTTCCAATATAGATATCCTCCACATCACTTGCATGAAATTCTTCAAGTATTTTGTCAGCTTCTTCCTTTAACAAACAATTTAATAAAATCCCACTATGATCTCTCCAAAAAAGTACATTGTCTATAATATAAATCTTACTACCTTTAGTTTTAAGAATCTGGCGTTGGTTCTTGAAAATCTAGGAGGAGCTTGTAAGTTTAGTAGTACAAATATGATATATGTATACCAAGGGGAGTTTGAAAAGGCTTCACTGATCATTGGAGTTTCCATCTCTTCCTGATCATCTATTTGGGCAATAAAATTTATGTCAAGGGCATTACAATTAGATTCAGCCATAAGTCTAGCTAATCCTTGGCCTTTGATGAGCTTTGTGGGTTTTATCTCTATGTCATATTATAAGATAGTGGCAATCCACTTACCTCTTCTTCCATCAGGACCATCCTGAGTAAGAATGTCTTTCACTATAGAATTTGGGACATAGGCCATCATATGAGAGTAGAGAATATAAACTTTGAAGTCTTTAATGGCCTTTACCAAAGCTAAGGCTTGTTTTTCCATGATGTTGTAATTCAAAGGGGCATCTCTAAGGGTCTTGCTAAAGAAAGATATGGGTTTTTCAAATCCCTGGTCATTTTTCTGCAGTAAAACTGCAACAATGGTGTGTTCTTAAGCAAATGAAAAAATTATGAAATCCTTCTTAAAGTCAGGACTTATTAGGACTACAGTTTTGGTTAAGGCCTATTTGAATGACTGTTTGGCTTCAATAGTCCATTTAAGAACTGAATCTTTTTTAAGCATGTTGTTTAGTTATTTAACTATCTCAGCTAAATTGGATATGAATCTTCTTAAAAAATTAATCTTACCTAGAAAAGCTTGTAACTCTTTGATGTTTCTTGGTGGACTAATGTTAAGAATTGCTTCTATCCTAGCAGGGTCTATTCTGATTCCTTCTTTAGAAATTATGTGTCCAAGTAACTTGCCCGCTTCTAATCCATATAAAGTTTTCTTAGGGTTTAAAGAGATGCCAAATTTCCTGCATTTAATAAAAACTTGTTTAAGATGATCCAAGTGTTCATTATCAGTTTTGGAAAACATAGTAATGTCATCTAAGTAAATTACTAAGAAATCATGTACTTCCTTTGCAAAATCTATGTCCATAGCTCTTTTAAAGGTTGCCCCTACATTCATTAGACCAAAAGACATTTTTACATACATAAAATTGCCCCAAGGTGTAGTAAATACTATTTTGGCTTGATCTTCTTTTTGGACTAAAATCTGGTTGTATCCTGAAAACCCATCTAAAAGTTAAATCCAAGAAGAGCCAACTACCCTTTTTAATATTTGATCCATTTTAGGTAAAGGGCAATTATATTTTAAGGACACTTTGTTTAGATTCCTAAAGTCAATACATAATCTAATCTCTCCTGTTTTCTTTCTTATTGGAACTAGGTTGGAAACCTAATTAGAATATTTGAGTGGTGCAATTATCTGTGCATCATACATTCTTTTCACTTCATTTTTCTATCAAAGGCAATAAAACAGGGTTAATTCTTCTCAAATTTTTTTTAAAGGGCTTTTTATCTTCTTTTATTGGAATTTTATGTTGAATGATGTTGGTATCATAGGATTTTAGATCCTCATAACTCCAAGAAAAAACATCTTGATATTCCTTTAAAAGAGCAATATATTTTTCCTTTTCTTCTTGGGGTAAGGTTTTGGAAAGGTTTTCTTCTATATCAGATTTAACTAGCTCCATTTTGGGTTTTCTAGCTACATCATTTGAGTCAAAAATATCTTCTAAAGGAGTTAAACCTTTGGGTAAGAAATTATCCTTAAGATTCAATATGTCAGATTCATCATCAATAATTTCTTCAATCTCTACTTTCTCTAATTTATCAATATTTGATTGACTAAATCTAGTTGGTTTAGAAAACTTTACTTTATTTACATCTATGTTATTTAAATCAATTTCACAATATAAATCTTGTTCTATAGTACAATCTGTGTCTATCTTACAGTTCTGAAACTCACATTCATTGTTCATAAACTTGTAAATTTGTTCATCTCGAGAAAATTTTTTCCAATACTTGAGGTTGTCTGGAATTATTGGTCTATTATTGACTTCAACAGTATATCTGTGATTAGGTTGGAATGGTAAATTGCATGAACTAGCAAAGGTTGTTAGACAGTGAGTCTGTATATTTTGTTTTCTAGGTATAGCAACAAATTTACATTCCAATAAATCATCAGTTAAATCTAGCACATTGTCTCTATATCGGCTTAATCTAGGATTGTAAATAGAATATACTCCATTTATTTGTTTTATGATCAACTCTAAATCTCCCATGATTAATATTATTTTTCCTCCTGAGTTCCTAATAATTTGGAGTCCTAGAATTAGGGCCTCATACTCAGCCATATTATTGGTACATTTGAAATTGAGCCTAAAAGCATGGCCTTCTTAGTGATTGGTCTCCATGTTGGTTATCCAAACTCATGCTCCTACTCCTAACTTATTTACTAAACCATCAAAGTCCAAATGCCATAAAGATTCATGAAAGATATTATCATTGTTTGGTGTTTTCTTTTTATCTATTAGTTTAGTTTGGATTTCATTGGTTTTAGAGTTACGTAAGGTAAAGGAATCAAGGTCAGTTGGTGTAGAGTAAATTGGGTAATTTATAGATCTTTTTGCACTACTGACCATGTACTTCATCAATGTTTCCCTATATAACTTCTTAGGCTGACCAAAAACTGATATTGTAGCATAAAACATGTCCAATTGTAGAGATCCCTGTAAATTTGCTCCCCATGAGTGAGATAGTAACATTCCATATTTAGGTGGGATATCAACTACTATAATGTCCATTAATATACTCTTACCAGGATATTGAACTAGTGTTACACACAAATCTTTGATTAAACCTAGGCATTTAACTTTACTTGAATCAAATGAAAACAAATCTTTGTAGGGCCTTGTGATTTCTAAATTCAGAGTTTCCATTATGGCTTTGGGCATTAGATTATGGGAAGCTCCTAAATCTATCATTTCATTGTGTAAAATTTGATCATGAATGGTAAGACTAATATAAAATGGAGGAACTGCTCCATCTACATGTTTTCCATTCACATCTGGGCCAAAAATCAACTCTAGCTGATCATCATTCAGATTTATGGAATCTTCTCCATCATTTATGTTTAATGTTTCAGTTATGGTTGATTTATACAAGTCATGTTTTACCAATTTTGTTAAAGGAATTGGTATTTTTAGCTTTGCAATTTCAGATTGTATGTTGAATGTAGGTTGTGATTTACTTATTTGAATCAATTCCTCTTTGGTAACTGTAGTTTGTGTAGGTTTGTCTTGTTTTTCTACAATTATGTTTTCATTTCTAATTGGTTTAACATTATCTGTTTGAGTTTCTTGTGTTTTACTGCTCCTAATTTTCTTTTCAGGGATTGTTCGTGAAGCAGTAGATGTTTTTCCAGACTTAGAACTATCAGTAGGTGTTTTTGAAGTGGCAGTTTTTGGATCCACTGATTTAGGATCAATGGAGGGTATTTTAGGATCTAAATTTATTGTTTTAACAGAATTAGAAGATTTTGAAGCAAAATATTTCTGTGAATATTTTGTAGCTTGAGCAACTTCATCAGTAATATCAACAGTCTTGGGGCTTGATGCATTTTTAGGACTAGAAATGTTTTGGGGAGAACTAAAGTTTTGCTTATTTTCCCTTGGGAGAATTTGCAGAACTTTTGTTTTGGGAGCTTCTACTACTTTCTTATTATGTGTTTGGGAAGTTTTCTTTGTAGAAGACCCATTGTTTTTCTTATTTCTAAGGTTATATTGACTGTGTGTTTCATTTATAGCATAATCATAACCTTGTTTTTAATCAAAGGATTTACTTGAATCTAATTTGAGTTGTTGGAGTTCAAATAATTCCTGATCTTCCTAAGTGAGAAAAATAGTATTATTATCATCTATTCCCATTAGATTTATTGCATCCTCATCATCATCATTATTATGAGAACTTTCGGCTTAGTTCTCTTGGAAGGGGAGCCTTATTGTTTGGTCTGGGGATGTTTCTTTTGCTTTCCCTGAATTTGTGTTTTTCCTAAAATTGAGATTTCTGATTGCTGTTGATTATCCCATTGAGGTATTATATCTATGTTGTCTAGTCTATCCATCATCCTCTCTAAATTTTTAGCTAACATGTCTATTTTTGTGTCTGAATTGGAAGTTTCTTCTTTAATGATCACTCTTCTCTCATTTCTTAGTCTAGTTTTTTTTGGCTAAAATATTTACTTCTATATTAACAACATCTATTTTCATTCTTTCTAAGTTTTCTACATTTCTTTCCCTCAACTGATAAGTCATGCCAGTGTCAAATCCATCAGGGAATTTGAGTAGGATAGAATCAGGAGTGGGTTTAATATTTTCAGGGATGGAATTGTAAACATTGTTATATCTAGTGCAGTAGTCTTGGACTAAATCATTTGGAGCTATTCTCATGGCATCAAATTTAGACAATATTTGGAGTGGATTCTTTTTCTTTTCCCATTTATTTAAAAACAATCTATGAAACACAACTAAATTAGTTACGCTACCAACAGCAAGACCTTTAAACCACTTCTTAACTTCTCCTATCAATATTTGTGCAAATAACCTCATTTGAACATGTGAATAATCAATCTCATGGAGTTCAAAGAAACTTGTCATTTTAGTTATGTGTTGTTGAGCTGTACAATGGGTGGTGGCATCAAAATGTGGTATCTTACTCTGATAGTCTTGAGACATGTCATGAAGTTGTACTGGTAAGACAAGGGGAGCATACCTAGCAGCCATAGCTTGAAGTTTAGCTTGGCTGGGAGGTAAAGTAGAAGTGCTTGGGGCTGAACTGGAAGTGATAACTAATGAACTAAAAGCCATAGTTGAGGTGATGGGAAATGAAATTGGAATAAATGTGGAACTACTAGGGAATGAGGATGATGTGTTTGAAAAATCAAAAGGTGAGCTAGTGGATATAGTGGATGAAGTGAGTGGTGGAAATAGTACTCTAGGCTGTAAAGGTAGTTTAGGGATAAATGGATTTATAGATGTTGTTAGATTCAGTCTTTGCAGCCTTCCTCCAGTGATCAAACATGCTCTTACAAAGTGATTTTAAGGTGTCAAGGTCAAATTTTGTCATTTCAATGAGTCTTCAAGCAAAATTTGGTCACTGGGCATTAGGTCTAGGGTTTGTTTTCACTCTTTTCAAATTTGTCCAAATGTCAGTCCATGTCACCATTCAGCTGATTTTACCATCATTCAAAGGGTTTTCATCATCATGTCAAGTTCCATTGAGTCATTTTACACCTTGTTCATGCTTCAGTTGTGCCTTGGTAAGGCCCATTTCCCTCACCTAGGGTTTTGGAGGTAATTTCTCTTGGATGGTCAAATCATCGAAAGGACTTGTATCCTGATGTTCACACACCTTACCCTATCATTAATTTACCTTATTAAACACTTCCCATCACTGAGATCCCCCAAATTCCTCATTTTTGCACAAACCCTAGTTTCTTGCCACAACTTGGCAATTTTCTAGGCTAGGCCTGTGTTTTGCCCTTTTGGACCCCTTCCCCTCACTCAATCTCTGATATTCGACTTTCTCCTGCTTCCTAACATCCCTCCCTACTTCCCAAAATTTTCCCAATAATTTAGAAGCCCCTTATCCCCTTCATTTCGTTTCATTTCGACAAAATCCCTTGTTTCACACATCGGGATAAGTTTCACTCAAAAGATGTTTCAGAGAAATAAAAGATGAATTTGGGAAAAATGAGAGAGGTTTTTGTCCACAACATGCCAAGGAAGAAAAACCTCCTTCACTTTTTACACAGGTATCATGGTTTTAGAGAAATGTCAAAAATACCGTTGCCTCAGGAGAATTGAATGCACCTCTGAAGTGACCTTGGGAAAATCAAGATTTCTCCTAGCATGGTTGGCTAAATGACTTGCGTGATGATTTCAAAGGATAACTAGACAGAAATAACTTTCCAATGAGCTATCATGAGCTCAATTTGGAGTTGAGGAAGGCCTTCAAAAGTTGACTGCAACAGCGCTCTACCTTGAGGCAGCCTCATTCTGCTCATTTTGACTAGTTCTGGGAGATTTGATTTTTGATAGGGTAAATGAAATCCAAATTGCATAATTCCACTTGTTGTGGAAAGTAGACTCCAGTAGCTTTCCAACTAGCTATCACACTCCCGATTTGGACACCGGGAAGGCCTCCAAAAGCTTCCTGCAAAATGCACTATGTGGCAGGAGGGCATGCGACCCACTTGAGGGGGATGCGACCCACTTGGCAAATGCGACCCACTTGTGCGTTTTGGCCAGTGTAAATTTGAACGCATGCGACCCACTTGTGGAATGCGACCCACTTGAGGGAAATGCGACCCACTTGCTAACAGAGTTCAGAAAAATTGCGTTGGGCGCCCAGTTTTGATTTAAATCATCTCCAGCTGCCTCCAAACAGGTTCTAAACTATTGCTCAGTAGTTTTTAATGTGTTGGTGGTATCTTGAAGACTTCAAACATCTGAATGGAAGAGTAAAACCCTACATATATGGCTGATTTGTTCCTCAAGGTTTTAAAATATATATGGATGGTTTTATGAGTATTTTTTCCACCTTATATCATTGATATATCCACCTTTGCATGTATGGTCAAAGCCCCACTGTTTTCACATCCATTATACCACTGTGGTCATCATTATCGTTTTACCACTGTCATGACTTTTGTTCTATGATGATCATTGACATATTGTATCTCATTGCCCATTGACACTTATAACTCTATTTTCACTGCCCATTGACAAACACAGTCATATGATGCATTGCTCCCTTTGACAAAGTTTACCCAATATTCTAAAGGCTGCCTGCTACCATTTGTCGAATTTCACTTGCAATTAAAACAGAGAATGTGCTTCTATTTCAATCCACCTAAAACAGAGCTTGTATCATTGTTTGTTTCCTTAATGGTGCTTTGACAGTGGGGGATATTTATTGGGTGTTGAAACACACATTATAACTCTGTTTTCACTGCATTTATATCAGTATACATAGTGCCAATATCTTGTTCAAGGCCATGTCAGAGACAGAGTCAGAGTATGAGCAAGGGTCAGGCAGTGATTCCACGACTGAAGGTAATGTGCCACGGGGGTCTCATAGAGTTAGCAGAGGTGGTAATCATCGCAGAGAGGAGCCTACTTCTTTGGCTCGGTTGCAGGCATGTCCACTAGCAATGGATTGTTTTCGGTATTTGTCATGTTTCAGATTTTGTGAGATGATTGCACAAACCCGGCTTCATCGTGAATTGGCCCGTCTGTTTGTTCTACATTTACGGGATGGCCGGGTAAGTCTTGCCGGGGTTGATTTCATTTTGTCACCCTTGACTATTGCTCAAGCCACTGGCATACCAAACATGGGCGAGGAATGGAACAAACGTCAGCATTTAGAGAAATTCCACTATGAGCCATACATTAAAACTGGATATATGAGGTACTTGGGCAGAGTTTTTCCATTCAGATTCTTGAGGGATGAGTTTGCACCGCCGATGAAACTCATCATTCAGTATTTTAGTTGTGAGGGCAGATATGCCCGTCTCTTTGCGTACCATATTCGTTTGTTGATGCACTTCACAAGGGTACGTATGATGAATATTCCGTACTTCATATATCGCAACATAGAGAGGATGGTGATTTTTGTGCAAAAGAAGACGAGCCCAGCGCAGCAGTACAGGAGTATATACCATTACGCTTTGATCAAGATCATAGTGTTACACCAGTTGGCAGAGCAGGACATCACTTGGGAGGATTTCATTTCTCGAGACTTTTTCACAGTGCCACAGCCGCCTCCCGAGACAGTTCATGATGCGGGAGAGCCTTCACACCAGCCGGACATTCCTGAGGTTGAGCATATCAGCGCTCCTTTGGTTCGGACATATCAGCGAGGCCACAGGGCCTTATTTGCAGCGACACGGCGAGTATTATCTCCACGTGAGGTGGAAGGGGTCTTGCCGACTTCATCAGCAGCGCGAGTACTATCTCCACATGGCGTGGAAGGGGTCTCGCCTTCTTCATCAACGTAGGTACATTCACAGGATCATGATAGAGACAAAGACATGCTTCGTCACATGAAAGGCCATTATTGGGCTCGCATGCATGTTTGCAAAGCGAGAATGAAGATTTTGAAGAGGAGGTTGAGCGAAGCACTAAAACGGCGGAAAAGGCCTAATCCACTTCGGATTTTGGCCGAGGCTTCGTTGACTGGGCAAGATACATGATGGAGGATCTTCGCTCCGAATTTGAGCAAATTCGGAGAAAATTTTGTCATTTTGAAATTTTTTGGTCTAAAAACAGGTTTTTCAGTTAAGTGGGTCTCACCCTCATATGCTCATTTTTTTTCGGGACACTTGCTGATGGAAATTTTTGCATTTTTGGATTTTTCATGGTTAGTTATGCATCCTTAGACATCACCTAAGCATTTCATCAAAATCTGGATGGTCAAAGAGCTCAAAAACACCATGAAAACCACCTTGCTGCCACCTTTTGCACCAGCAGGAAGTACCTCTGGGAGAATGAGGTTTTGGAGGGTCAAATGAGCTCTAAATTCAGAAATTCCACTTGGGTTGGATAGTCAAAATCCAGGGCTTTCCAACGAGCTATCATGAGCTCAATTTGGATGCCGGGAAGTACCTCAAATTCAGGCTGGAAAAAGTGCGACCCACTCGGCTCAAAAGCGACCCACTTAAATTTTTGCTGAATTTTCAACTGCCAGCTCAGATTTTCGCCTAGTATGGACCAGTTTAGCTTGTGGATGGAGTTTTTGGGTTTTTATAATGTAAATTCATGTTTGGCATGTAAATTTGGCTTATTTTTATCTATTCTAGAAGATTCACTCTCAAAAGGGTAAAAAATCATGTAATGGATCAGTTTCCACTCTTTTAGAGGCAAGTTGTTAGCTGCCTAGATTGTAGTTCCATGATTAGAATTGGTTGAAACTGATCCCTGAAGAGGGAATTCGACCCCTAGAGGTGGGGAAAGGTGTTAGAGTGATCTATATATTGTAATTTCTGAGGCATTCTACAGGTTGGACTCTTGGGAGACTTTTGATATCATTGTACTTATTTTTCATATTTTGGCTAAGGAAAGATCAGAGGTTTTGCGGCACTTGTTGGGATCCTTGTGGTGTTCTGTTCTTGATGGTGTTTCCTCTTTGTTTACTGTAAGTTTCTTCATGTTTAAATGTATGCCATCCTTTCATATGCTTTCTGAACTAAATTGAATGAGTGAATAAGGTTGAATCCATTGTTTACAGTGCTCGGCCTTTGAATTCAGTTAGTTCTATATGTTTTCAACTGTTTGGAGAGGATCCAAGTTCTTCTTTGCCCTCTTCAGCTCCTCGTCGGTCTAAACTGTCCATATATCCAATCAAAAGCATCAAGACCGTCACCTACCTCGCCCCAACTCGAAATCTGCAAAGGTCTGACCTTATCCCCGGACCCAAAATCTGTTTTCCCATTTCTCCAGCGAAAACCCAAAAACCAAAAAATCAAACATACCTATCTCTTTACTAGCCTAAAATCAGTTCTTATTGTAAGTCATCTCGCATCCTATTGCTCATTTTTTCGAGATTGACGGAGAGAGCCCTCTCCTGTCCTCGTAGGGCTAGCTACGAGGCTGAGCGTGGTTTGATGTAGCCTTGAGTTTACTTCATTTCAGCCTGAGGTAGATTTGAGCGCTAACAGATGTGTTGGTATTCGAAGCTATATATTGTGTAGCAGCATATAGAGATAAATATGTAGCTAGTATTATGGTGGTATATAACTGTGAAACTGAAGGCTTAGTGGTATAGGCTAATAATTGAGACAATTCAATAGCTTCATCAATATATTTGAAAATAGTAGCGTTAATTTCTTCAATTTTAGTCTGATATTAAAATTTCTTTGATTTAGATTCTACTGTAATATTTTTATGTTTTGTTTCCAAGAATGAAATAAAAACAAGGTCTAAAACAATAATATATAGATCACTTTCAGATTGACTTCTAAACAAAGAAAAAATTCAGATCAAAATCTATATCTTGCAAACTTACTAATTCTTGTGGTAATGAATTGACTATTTTTAATGACACTTCAGCTTCTAAATCTTCTATCTGTTTTTTCTTTTTGCCAATTTGGTCTGGTTTGTCTACTATAATAGCAGGTTTAGGATTTAGGTTAGACTTCGTATAGTAAATTTTCCTAGAAGCCAGTATTACAGTTTTTTAATACCCACAACTTATAAAAGCAATCTTAAAGTAAAAGGATGAATAAAATGATTTTCTTTAAGACAAGTTTTATGACAGAGGATTGGTTAGTTCCCCAGTATGGTCACCAATAATGTTACCGCTCTAGTAACTCTAAAGTTGTGAGATTTTTGGTTTTTAGTCAAATAAAACTAGAGGTAACCACATACCAACTTCAAACTCTAGGATCTAGCCTTCATAGGGTTTAGAGATGGCTCTTTCTTTAAATTTTAACTTTGTTTTGATTTGTAAATATTAGGCTAGTTATGAATATACAACTTTGGTTTGGTTTTGGTAGATTTGGTGGGAAAAATTACTTGAAAGGATGGATAGTGGGAAATATATTTTTTCATTGGGCTAAGGAGTCAAAATCAAGCAAACAGAACTAGGATCAAGGCCAAAAGGTCAAATGTTTTCAGGGCAAGATAGATAACTCTTGAAGATCTTGGAAAGTTGTTTTTATGAGGTGGTATGATTGAGATAAAGGGAAATTAAGAATCCTTTGATCCGGAAAAGGAAGTAGTAGGAAGAGGTAAAACTAGAGAGGGAGAAATTAAGGGTTCCCTACACTGGAAATCAAAGGAAAACATAGAAATGATAACTAGTTAAAAACAAGGTGCTTTTACTAAATCCCGTAGTAATACTCCTAGTTATTCATTTAGATTTAGAAAAAAACATATATGGATGCATGTAAGAAAGAAAGATAACAATGACAAGTAAGGAAATACTTCACTCCAAATAGCTCATCACAGGAATCCTGAAGTATAATTCCAATTGGTTTGATCCAGCCTGCTACTTGAAATTTGACACACAAAAGCTTTAATTCCAACAAAATTGACTATAACAATCTCCAACAATTTTATTCTACACAAAATACTTCTAAAGATGAAGTATTTATACCTAGTTCTTTACAAAATATCCTTCAATGGTTCTAGGAATTATCAAATGGAAATAAAATATCATTACAACAATAATAGAGAAAAATGCTTAACAAATCAACAAGTTGTTCTATTTATCCAAAAGAAATAGAAACTGCTTTGAGGATAAGGTGCAGCTGGTTGCCTTGGTGTCCTTGCTAGCTTTAGATATTTAAATTTATTTTTTTGGAATCTGATATGCCTTGTATGATACTCTTCTATGATTCTCTTTATTGACTGATACTCTCTATTTACTGATACTTTTTAACCATAGTAAAAACTGTTTACTACTATAAAATCTGTTTTGACTGTAAATCAGCAAACAATTTTTCCTCCTTTCATCTGTATGTCTTTTATCCTTCATAATAAATCTATGAGTGACTGCCAATCCTCATCTTTAGGGATTTGTATTTTCTTTAATTTCTTGAAGTTTTTATCAGCTTCAGTGTATCTAGCAAAAGTTGGCTTGATGACAAACAAGTGTCTTATCTCAGGTTGTAAATAGAATAAGTCCTCAAAATTTTTGAGTAATACTTTTCCAGTTGGAATGCCTTGTACTGGTGGTTTATTTACCTGTTACTTTGCAAATTATTTGATCTTCTTATCATAGTCATTCTAAGGCATTAGTTTATCATTAGTGACCATAATGTCAGGCAGTCTTTTTTGTCTCATATTTGTAAACTGGACTATAAACCTGGTTATGGTAGTATTCATATTCTCACACTTTTCTTCCAGTTGCCTCATCAGATTCTTATTTGTAGTAACTTTCCTAATTTCTAGGATATTTCAGTTCTGTCAGTGATCTCGAGTTCTTCTAAATCTTGTCTATTTTTACTATTAAGGAATGTGATCAGCTTTAAAGCTTGCTCTGGTTTATTAGCCAGTTCACTTTGAGTCTTTTGAATTTCTGCTTAGGATTTTAGTAATAACTCTCTTTGTTCAAAGATTACCTGAATTGAAGGCCATACATCATGGATGGCTTCAATGACATTTGTTCCAAAGATAGTTTTTGATATATGATATTTGTTCCTTTAATGTCAATTCTACAATTTCTTTAATTCTTCATTCAGTCTGATGGCATTTTTCTCATGTGTTTTTGCATTTATCTGAGCCAATTTTTTTGACTTCTCAAGATTTTCTATCACCTGTTTCAATCTATTGATTTCGTTTGTCTTAAGAGACATTTCCTCCATATCTTTCACAAATTTGATGGCTTCATATGTATGGTGAACTGCTGTTGTAGATGATTCAATAGCTGAGGTTGTGGAAGAAGTTACTGGCACTGCAGTAGCCAGTGGTTCTTTGGGTGCCAAATTTTTAGCTAAAGTTGAAGGCATTTCTATAGTGATTACAAGAATAACTGTAGGAATCTCTGGTATTTTTGGTGTTTCTTTCTCCTGGACAAGCTTGTCCATCTGTATTTCCATTTCCTTGATTTGAGTTGTCAACTGAAAAATCAAATTCATCATGTCATATTTTTATTTCTATTCTTCTATTATTTATTTTGTTTGAGGATGTTCACTTTGAGGAAGTTTGAGTTGTTTCCTCAAAGCTGCTATGTCTTCATTCTTCTTTTTTACCAATAAATCTGTTGCTTTGATATTAGCAGGGTCATATCCTACCTATAAAACTAGTTCTTCTAAGGCTTTTATCCTTAGATCCTTGGCATACAAAGATGCCTTATCCATTTTCATCTAATCCTGCATGTTGGAAATGGTGTTTTGGAGCTTTTGAGCACTCATGGATTTATTTGTGACAGTAGAGTATGGAATTTCTGAGGTCTGTCTATGGAACTCAACTTGATCAAGAGCATGGATCTTATCTGTCTGGACTTCTAAATCAACTTTCTTATAATCTGCCACTGTCTTTGGAGATTTGACTATGGGCTACAACACTGACATAATTATCTTTTGATTTGAATAATCAAATGCAGATAGAATCCTGTTTTTCACACTTGGTGTCTGTTTGATATATTGAGAATAAATATTGTTTTTTATCTCTTCATTCTTAGTTTATTATGTTTATATTTTTCTTTGATGTCCAAGTCTTTCTCCTCAGCTGCCTGTGATGAAGAGCCTTTCATGCTCTGTTGTCTTTCTATCAACTGTGCATCTTCATTGTTGACCTTTTCATCATTATGATTCTTAGTAGTTGGGTCATTAATGATCATAGTGGCAACAACTATTTCTGGAAAATTAGTGTTGGTATCTATAAGCTTTGTTTCTTCCACATCAATTGTTACCTTTCCTTTACCTGTTGAATCTAACTTGGGATTTTTGTTATATATTAGTTTGAACTTAGTTCAGTTGTAGTTTCTGCAACATAGGATCCTTCTTCCCTTACTCTTTTGGTGGATTTCTCTGACTGTTCTGTAGTCTCTAAAGTATGACTAGTATTACTTTTATTTATTGCAACTGTTAAGGTATTTTGAGTCCACTCAATCTGGTTTGCATACTTTTCTATATTTGGCTTTGCTTCATGGATGAAAGGGGTTAACTTGCATTTAACCCTTAGTTTACTCAGGATCCCTTGTGGATCATAATTCCAAGGAAAACTTTCTTCAAATCTAAATTCCAACAGCTGATTTTATGCTTCTTTCTCAGTATCCCCATGATTGCAAATGAATGGCCCTATCTTATTATTTAGTTTGAATTGAGTTTTCTTCTTTGCTACCATGAAATTTATAGAATCAAAATTTAGGATTTGCCTGATATACTCCAAGGCAAAGATCCTTGTTAAAGGATGTTTGGGTAACTTGTAAGGTACCAAGTTTAACCCAAAGACTCTGATCTCAATATGTTTTTCATATAAATACCAGTCACCAACCTTATTATGCTCTGACAACTGAAATATCTTTTTCATTTCTTCATTTATCCTTGGTTGCTCTGTTTTTGTTAACATTGTGATTACTAGATGTAGGAATAACTTTGAAAATTCTGCATAAATGAAATCTGTACATTCTTTCCTCAGCAAAGATGTCCAGCAAATGAGAGATAGAGGATTTCCCTATATGTCAAGCTTTTGGAGAGTAACTAGAAAATTATCTGATTGAAAGTATAAAAACATATGGAAAAGGAAGGAAGTATATCTGAATACTCCTTCAATTGACAAATTGATCAATTGGTAATGAATATTATCTGCAACGAAACCAGCATGGTCAAAGATTACTGATGGGGGTTTCCCTGGGGAGAAAGTGAATAAGAACCCCAAGATGGACTCATTTGTGTGTTCATCAGTAAAGTATACAAGGATGAAGGAAAGCATGGAAATTACATGTCTTGAACCTTTTGGGAATTTGGCAGTAGAATATGGGAGATTTAGTTTAGCAATTTCTACATGTGAGGGCATGAATGTTTGGAAAATTATGAATCTCTTGGGAAAATCTAGGCCAATATACAGCTTGGTGAGGGTCTCTATGGATAAAGGGATTGCTTGGGTGTCAGGCTGAAGCTGTAGCATCTGGTTAATTGATTCAGCAGTAATGGTGAAAAGCACTTCTTTATTGACATTTACAGTGGCCCTTTGATCAGGCACATAATGCTGTTGACATAACCTAATGACTTCCTAGCATGGGTGAGTTAATGGGACAACATATTTGGGCAAGTGGGATTCCCAAATATGGACTTATTCTTCATTATCTAAGGACTTCTCATAGCACCAGTTATGAATATCTAGTTGGTTAAATTCAACAATGGGATCTGCTATCTTGTAATCAACATCAGCCAATGGAATATGTTCAATGTCTATGACTGGGGGTTGTAAAGGATTGAGAACAATAGCAGTCTTAGAAGTCATGGCATGGGTTTGTTTAGGCACTTTGGAAGCTTCAGGTTTGCTAGAGCTCTATTTTTTTGGCATTTTGGGCTACTTCTGCAAGTTTAGACAGTTTGCAGAAGTAATTTTACTTCTAGCAGAGGCTTCTTGGATAAAAAAAGCAAAGTATAGTCTTTTCTTTGGGATTTCTTCCAAATTAGGTTTGTCAAAGAGGTTTACAAGTTTTTGACCTGGCCTAAAACAAGAAACAAGGGTTTCCTGGGTCTTTTAATGAAAAAATGGGCTAAAAAGTCTGTTGAATTTAAGGAAAGATGCTTATGATACCTTTAAAGGTTTTTTGGCTTAGTTTAGAGTTTAAAATAGTTCATCAACCTGTAAAAACTCACAAATTTCCTCCAAAATTATGCGCAGCAGTAAAACATGGTTTCTGGAAAAAATTTGACAGGATTTAGCCTATTTTTTGGGCTTTTTGATAGTCTCTTTAATTGGTTTTTAAGCTCTGAATGTGTTTTTGTTCTTTTGAAGGCCTTTAAAATTTGATTGCAGGCTCGAATTTTAGAGAAATACTTGTTGTACATAGGTATTGGGCTTCAAAGCATTTTCTGAGGTTTTTTGAATGAAACAACAGCTGTTGTAGAGTTTCTAGGGCAATGTAAAGCTCTTCGGTGGTCTTCAATGGTCACAGGGCAGATTTTTGCACGCTTTTTGGGCATAAAATGGTGAAAAAATGATGTTTTTACAGTCGGGGAGGCATGTGCAAAGGTTTACGTGCAGAAGAGAAAGGAAAGGAATTGCATTTCCAAGGTTTATTATGCATATTATGTCTAATGGGGAATGGAAATTAATGGCCGTTCTGTCATGAGAATGGGCAGTTTTCGTGTTCAACGATTTAAAACAATAAATGGTTATCACGCGCCTTATCGACGGTAAGTGGTTTCGGGGCTAACCCATGTGATCCAATGAGAAATGGGCATGTGGAGGAAAGAGGAAGCCACGAAGCCGCCCATTTCATGCAGATTTTCCATGGGGGTGATTGCACAAATTTTCTATGCAATATTATGCTTTCGCCATCATATCTTGGCTATGGAATGCAAACGGTTGCGATTGACTGGTGGAGTTGTGTCGGAATGGAGTGGGGTCGGGGTTTCATATGTGGCGGGGTTAAAATTTGGACTTTAATAAATAAGCGTTTAATCAAAGTCTAAAACTGATTTATATGGTCAGGTGGGAATAACATATGTGTCAACCCTTTTAAAACATTTATGAAATGTTTCAACCATATATATGACCGGGCACGGCTTAATATTTATATAACTTTTGAACACTTTTGACATTTGTTCAAAAACCATAGGGGGCGGGATATTTAAATATAGATGTGTTAAACCAATAGAATAAGGGGTGGGGGGGATTAATATTGTGCACATGGGATATTAAACATTGGTTTTAACTTTAAAATAGTGGGTTTAAAGGGTTATTTTAAATAAAAGGTTTTAATACTATATGGGATGGTGAAGTTAGGGATTTAATAGAATAAATTAGTAGTTAATATGAATAAAGGGATAGTGAAATGGAAACAAAATACATGTTAACTCTAAGTAAAGTGCCAAAAAAAAATCATTTCTTATCTTTTTTTTTAATTCACACTTTAACTTAGGATACACTTTTAAGTTAGGATAAATGCATTTTGAGGGTTTATGAATGATTTTTGAAAGGGAATGAGATTAGCTATTTAGGGTTTAGTTTTTACTAAGTAAAAATGGGTTTTTACTTAGGAAAAATGGATTATGATTTATGAATGAAGGGTAAATGTTGATGATTGTGGATCTAGTATGGGAATTCAATATTTTTAACTAACTAATCATCGAGCCTTAGGTCCGGTCCCAACAAAAGTCAGAGAAATGCTTTGAGACTTTTTTGTTGATTATTTAGAATACTGAATATTTGGAGGGGAGGGGAAATTAGTGATTTTTTCTTGATGATACTTTATTACATGATTGCTCAACTGCTTTCTACCTACACATCTTTATTTCTAACATTTTACTTCATTTTCATGGGTGCATTTAGGCTTGCAACCCCACAACATTTTTCTTTTAAAGCATGAAACTATCTAAGTCTTACCTTATTTCATCAAAGGGCTCAGATTAAACTGTTGAGCTCCTCATTATTCTCGACCTCTCTACAGATTTTTCAAGTTTAAACTGTTTGACAAATATTTATTCTCTATCTAAAACAAGAAATTGAAAGCATGAAAAGTTAAGATTAAACTGTTTAATTGATCATGGATTATGGCATTTATTGACACTCTGCACATAATCATTATTCTTGTAGTAAAAGTAAAAGCAGTGGCATTTGGACTTGCTCACTTTCAGGTCTTATTTTATCTCTTTTTTTCTTTTGGGGGCTATATTTTTCTAAGTCCTTTGATCTTTCTTTTAGGACTTTTTTACCCTCTTTTTGGCCTTTTATTATTTTTTCATTTTTTCAAAATATGGGAAAACAACTTGCAGAAAGCAAGTTATGTACATATTTACAAGACTATCAAAGTCAATTCAAAATTTATGAACCCTATTATTATAGGACCCTAACACAAGTGATTATGAGATAATATTACATTTTATTGTCCATTTTAATTAAGGGATAATTAAATTTGACACATTTCCAATTTATTAAATAATTTGAATTCCACACTAATGTATTGCTAGGACCCATCACTACATGACCTATGGTCCCAAACTAGTGTAGGTGCTGTCATGTTGCTTCTGGATGCCAATTTCACTGTTTCTTGTTGCAAACTTCAACACTCCCTCTCAACAAGAAAGGAATGTCCTTGCATGCGACATGCAACTCTTACATGCAACACTTCTCTAGTGTTTCTCACACATGCAACTCTTACATGCAACAATTCTTTATTGTTTCTCACACATGCAACACTTCTGAAACTGAATAGCCTCCAAACAACCAAATCAGTATAATGCATCTGTCATCAAAGTCTTCTAACTGCTGGTACCTACTGCACATGTCTGCTGGATTCTTTGCATTGTTGACATCTGCATCCATGCACTCTTCACTATGGCCAACTCTGATCTGCACTCCAATATCTGACACCTGTCACTCTGATTTTTGTCTTTTTGACATCTAACTACATCAATCTAACTGATCCTGCTACTTTTGTACTTTTGGATCCTCGTAGCCAGGTTCGATCCATGAGACGTACCATTTTAATGAACCCTGCCCAAATTTATTCTTGGGATTATTTTTTCACATCGCCCCACCTCACACCTAGAGGTATAGCTACATGTACTCCCTCTGCCCACTTGGCTGGAAATTTCTTTGCTTGAGTGGTTTCTACCATTTCATGATCCTCTGCATGTGGCTGCTCCACATCTTGAGGCTCATTCTTTGGAACCAAGAGTTCCTCATCTGCGTTCAAATCAATCTCCCTCTTAAGGGACAATTGCATGGATTTCTCACACTTCCCCATGGTACATCCCTTGCATGTGTTTAGCTGCGCAAGAGTACCCTTTGAAAGCTCCATAGAAATTTGTTGCATGACCTTCAAAGCTCCATGGCATAGATGGCCTAATCTCTTGTGCCATAAATCACCCTCATCCCAGCTCACCACTTTGTCTACTTTACCCATCAATGCTGCGTAGTGCTCTACTTCATGTTTATAAAGATTCTTGAACTGAATCTCAATATTCTTGGTTTTCCCCATGGCTTTGTGTCGAAGGAAATATTTTCCTTCACTAAAAACCACATAATAACCTCTATTCTCCAACATTGCGACTGAAACTAAATTCTTTTTCAAGCCTGGTACATGCATTACATCTTTTAATAAAAATGGTTTACCTGGCTATCTTTGGAAAGTATCTATACCAATCTAGGTAGTGTTATACCTTTTATCATCACCCATTTCGATATGCATCTAGAGTTCCTTCTCCTCCAAGTTACTGAAAAGTTCTTTGTTTCCCGTCATGTGGAAATATGCACCACTATCCAAGTACCACCTTGATCCCATCGAACTTGACACCATGCATGCGATCAACGAGAAGTCCAACTCAAATTGCAAGGCCAAAGCCTCACCAACTACAGATCCTGAAGCCTTCTTGTTCTTATTCCTTTGTGGACAATTAGTGGCATAATTTCCATGCTCATGACAATGAAAACACTTCACTCTGGACATGTCATGCTCTTTCCTTCTTTGCCGAACTCGGATTTAGAATAGGACTTCTTTCCTTTCCCCTTCTCCGCCTTACCATCCAAGGCACACTTTTCTTCATCATCTTCCTTAGATGAAGATCCATCCCTGGTAATCTGCCTGAATTCTTCTTGCACCAAATCTGACCAAATTCATTCCCAATCTGGCAGCTTCTCCCTCCCATTGACAGAGTCCTGATAACTATGCCAACTATTGGGAAGTCCTAGAAGAGATAGCCTCACCAAGTCATCATCTGCAACAGTAATTCCTACACTCCCAAGCTCATCTCGGCATTGGACAAAATTGGTTAAATATTTCAAAATAGTATCATATTTCTCCATTTTGATTTTCCCGAGCTTGTCCTTCAGTGCCAACTTTTTGTGGTCACTACTACTCTGAAATAGATCTGTCAAAGCCTTACACATTGCATATGGAGTTGATTTTCCATGGATACTTGAGACAATGTGATCTCTTACTCCCTCCAATAAGATCCTCCTCGCCCTTGTAACCTTCTTTTTCCAAGCATCAAGATTTGTGGCATCTGCTGCAGCGATTTTGGAAATGTCATTATCAATGAATTATTTAAACCCATTGTCTTCCAGTACTGCCTTCATATTGTCTTTCCACACAATATATTTGGAATTTCCCTTAAGTGCATACTCCAATCTCAAGCCATTGAAAGCCACTTCGATCCTGATTCACCTGTCGTAGCAAGAATACTTTTGAAAATTTGAATTCTATTCAGTCACAAACTCAGCTTCTCCTCCAATATAGTAATTTCTTGTGCTCTGATACCATGTATAAATTATACAAAAATATGTATATCAATGGATTCAATCCAATCAAGCAATGTACTAAAGCTAGATACTTAATCCTTTTACAAATCAATTGCATAAAATAAACATGATCGCCAATCATAACAAGTGAAGAAAGAATCAAATCAAACCAAAACAAAAATAATTTTCCTGGGGAAATCTTGCTGCTCAAAACCCCTCTATCTCTATTATATAATGAACCAAGGAATCATGAAACAATTACAATGCACTCTTCTCACAAGAGTCTCATAAACTCTGCTAACTGTCTCACGCTGATCCAGACAAAATCGGGCCAACACTTAGCCAATTCTCAGCCTTCCTTTAGCTCACCTTTCTCATGCAATTCCTCATGAATGAAATCCCTATTCTTTAGGAATTTCAACCTTCCTCTACTATGCTGAGTATCATGGGAATCTTGCAGTGTTTTAACTGCATCTGGGTAGCCTGCTAATATGACAACTGATATTTAACTTCCCTTTAACCTTTGTCTCAACTGGGTCTCCACTGGAACTGACATGCATGCAACTATTAATAGTAAATCATCAGTTGCATGGAATATTACTCATTGTGAATTAAATAAGATTTAATTCACTTGATCTCTCACTAGTGCAATAAAGAGTTACAACTAGTCAAACTGACTTTAACTCACTTAACTGAGTTAATTGATTTTTCATGCATTAAATTCATGCACTTAACTACAACTTGAACTCTAAAACACATAGAATCACTCTGCACGCCTTACCAACCACCCTCAACTCAAAATTCATGAGCTAACTGATTTTATCACACTCAATTAACTATTACAATTGATTAGGAGACAAGATTACATTTTATTTTCCAATTTAATTAAGGGATAATTAAATTTGACACATTTCCAATTTATTAAATAAATTGAATTCCACACTAATGTATCGCTAAGACCCATCACTACATGACCTATGGTCCTACACTAGTATAGGTGTTGTCATGTTGCTTCTGGATGCCAATTTCACTGTTTCTTGTTGCAAACTTCAATAAAAAATTTATCGCCTCATCTCTTCCAACCATTTGTACTCAAAAAATAATTTTCGATATTTTATTTATTTACAAAAATTAAAAATCATAATTACGAATTTACAATTAGTTATTATTAGTAATAAATTACTGATAATTAAAATTTCCAATTTTCTTTCATACTATTATGCTTTAACCAGAAACACACATATGCACATTTAATTACATAATTGATCAAGCAAAGGGATATCACATCCCCCCTCCTTATTTTTGATATCGTCTCGATGTCTTTCTAGAAATATGCTCAAGTATTTCACCCAAACATAAAGTGATATTCTTCTTTAAAAGCATCCCCCAACTCCGAAGTTGTTTGCTCTGGACTAAAATGTTCCCACAAAACCTTCAGCTACATTATATCTCTATTTTGGAGTGTTACTACCCTCCGATATAGAATACATAGTGGTTCTGCTAGGAATATGCCTCTAGTTTCACCTGTACAACATTCCAATCAATGATGTGAGTTGGATCATGTACATACTTCTTTAATAAAGACACATGAAAAACATTGTGAAATTTTATGTTTGTTGGGAGGGAAAGTTGATAAAAAATAGGTCCAATTATGGTTAAAACTTCAAAAGGTCCATGATATCTAGATTATAACTTGACACAACTACCAAGTATGAGTATGATTTTCTTGGGTTTAAATTTTATATACATGATTTCCCACAACAAACTCTTTTCAATAATGCATAGCTCTTCTAACGATCATAGGTTGTTTTCAAATTTTGTTTAACTTGCTTGACCACTTCTTCCATTTCCTTTAACATATCTGGTCCAAAAACTAATCTATATTCAAGATTCTCCCAGTTTAAGGGTACCTTGCCACTTATTCTATAAATTACTTTGAAAGGGGTAATATTCAAGGAGGTTTGGTATCCATTATTATAATAAAATTATGCTAAGTGCAAATAATTATCCCATTTAGTTTGTTTTTCCTTAACATATATCCTTAACATATCCTCTACTATCTGATTGGTACTTTCTATTTGGCCATCAGTTTGAGGATGGTAATATGTAATAGAGTTTAACTTTGTTCCCATGTCTTCAAACAACCCTTTCCAAAATTTGGATGTGAAATTTTCATCCCAATATGAGATTACAATTTTAGGTATCCTATGGAGTCTGAAAATTTCTCTCATGAATATTTTTGCAATATTTATCGCTTTAAAAGTGGATTTTATAGGGATAAAGTGTGTTTATTTACTAATCTTATCAATTACGACCATAATGGAATCATGTTTCCTCCTATTACTTGGTAGTCCAGTAATGAAATCCATTGAAATTGTCTCCCATTTCCATTCTAGATAGGGTAGGGGTTGCAACAACCCAACAAGGTGTTGATGAGAAGCCTTATAACTTTTTGACACTCAATACATTTTTCCACATATTTTGTTGACTCATTTTTCATATTTGGCCAATAAAATCCTTTCTCAACACAGTAATCAACTTTTTGTATCTAGGATGGCCAACTCTTGGATTTTTGTGCAACTCATCTAAAAAAAAAAAAAAAAAATCAGATTTCAATCATCAAGCACATAAATTCCACCTTTAAGAAACAATATAGCTTTGTTATTTATTGAAAAATCACTCCCCTATTCATCTAGTGTTTCAATTTATTGAAAATTTTCCTTAATTTTCAGGTATTCTGAATCATAATTTGCAACCATTTTAATTTTATCTATTACGTTTGTTGACCAACTTGTTGCTGATATAGCAAAAAGTTGATTAAGCTTTCTACTTAAAGCATCAACAATTTTGTTTTCCTTTCCTTTATATGTGTAATCTCAAAATAGTATTCACTAATAAATGCTAACCATCTTTCTTGTTTAACACTTATATTAGGTTGATCAAATAGATATTTGAGACTAGCATTGTTAGTCCTCGACTAAAATTTTCCTCCTATAAGATAATGTCTCCAGACTTTAAATCAATGAATTATAGTTGCTAATTCAAGATCACAAATAAAATAGTTTTTCTCATGCTCTTTTAGCTTTCTAGATTGAAAACAAATAACATGACCATCCTGCATCAAAAATCCTCCTAAACCTCTCTTACATGCATCTATACATACCACAAAAGCCTTGTTGGGATCAACCATTTTAAAATTGGAGCTAGGGTCAAGAGTTGTTTTAACTTATCAAACTTTTGACTCCATTCAATTAAATTAAATTAATGGAAATTAAATTTTCAAATAGAAAATATTTAAAAGATATTTAAAAATTTAAATTAAATTACTGAATCTTAATAAAAAATTTAATTATTATTTTTTATATAAAAGCTTATAAATAAAACATATACACATCTCGTTAAGTTCCACTAGCACAACCAGTTGAGGATGGGCCTCGTTAGCAAGGAGAGCTAAGATCAAACCTCATGGGGGGTGGTTGTGCCTTGTGCTAGGGGGAGGATACATGCTAAAAAATCTAGTCAACTAAGGGTTGGTTTGGCCCAAGTCGTGTGCAATCCCCGAGTGACTTTGACTACTTAGATGCCCCTGGGTTGTAGCTCCTCAACCCACAAGTCAAGCCTAGAGGATCACAAACAACTTGAAAATATATATACATATATACATTTATACATACATACATACATACATACATATATATATACATATATATATACATATATATATATACATATATGTATGTAGATATATATATATATATATATATACATATATATATACATATATATATACATATACATATATCCCTCTCTTACATACACAACATAAGATCATAAAGATTATCATCTCAAAAATTCAAATGAAACCTACAAAATGGTAAAAGATACTAATAACCTTTATGCTATTTAAATATCTCTAGAGATAGTAACCTCTTTGCAGTGTTGTATGAATTTTTGGAATGGGGAAGGTTGGGAACACAGGTAAGAATATCTGATATCGTTAGAATCTTTTCCCAAATTTTCAAGAAGTGTTAAATCAAAAGTGCTAATAACACATACACATGTAATTTGTAATAAGTGGAAAGTCAGGAGCAATATATATATATATATATATATATATATAGGTGTTATGGTTTTCCTGGAATAATTGTGTTAATTCAACCAACATTCAACAATAATAATCAATGATGATTATCCTCATGATCAATTGGTAGCTAAATTATGAAAAAAATCATCTTTGGAGCATGTGTGATTTGAGCATCATGTATAATATATTGAAAAATATTTCTAATTTTCCAAATTTTGGTTTTTAGGGTAAAGTATCTATGTTAATATCTATTCCATTATATATTTTTCCATTTTATTAAGAATCTATTTGCAAGAATAAATTGTACATATTTAAAACCTACACATGTAATTTGTAATAAGTGGAAAGTCAGGAGCAATAGTAAAATAAATATATATATATATATATATATAGGTGTTATGGTTTTCCTGGAATAATTGTGTTAATTCAACCAACATTCAACAATAATAATCAATAATAATCAATGATGATTATCCTCATGACCAATTGGTAGCTAAATTATGAAAAAAATCATCTTTGGAGCATGTGTGATTTGAGCATCATGTATAATATATTGAAAAATATTTCTAATTTTCCAAATTTTGGTTTTTAGGGTAAAGTATCTATGTTAATATCTACTCCATTATATATTTTTCCATTTTATTAAGAATCTATCTGCAAGAATAAATTGTACATATTTAAAACCTACACTACTATTTTTTTTCGCAACATTGTGACAAGTGGGGATGGGATAGTATTGGGAATTTCCATATACATGTTTGTACCTATGATTTTATGTTGATGTACCTATAATGGAATATGAAAAGGTGGATTACTTCAACAACCCCTTGAGAGTCATTAGATATAGGAATTACCAATTTTTTCATAATGGATTCTATGCTCACTTTCCATCACATAACAAATTGGAATTAGTAGCCTTTGACAAAGGATGCATGGGCTATAATTGGGAAAGTTATTCATGAGATGGAAGAAGTTAAAAATTTAGGATTGGAGGTATAGTTGATATCATCTCTATATCACAGATGGTATAGTATAATGGTGGTATAAGAACCCTTGTAAAAGCATATGATCAATCTGCCAAGGGCACTCTCCTTGTTGGCTCCCTAGTGAATGATGTTGAAAATGCAACTTATGATTCCATTTAAGAGACTATTACCACCTACGAACATCATGCCACATATCATTTTTTTAGATAAAAAATCATTTCAACACAAGCGGGATTCTGAAAATCACAGTTAGATGGTTTAATCAGGAAAAACATTTCCTGGGTATTGAGTGATGAAAGCCTTACATGGCTATCGAACTTGGTGGATACACTTCTAATCTCTGTAATTATGAAATTGATATGAAATAATTGAATATGCATGAAATTGAGTGTTGGAGAAACAAATTTGATTCTAGTAGAAGGCATTAACCTTCATCAAGTACAAACAATGGGGGATGCAACCCTTGATGGTAGATTTTTTGGCAAAAGAATGCCTATGGATATGATTAAGAAGAGGGTGAAGTAAAATTGTTTAGGTCTCTTATTATATTCCCAAAAATTCATTCTCTTAGCTATGGCTTGGATGGTATGGTTTACAAACTCCTGCAAAGACAGAAATTAGATCCTTCAATCTCACTAGAACTAGGGTTCACAATCCATCCTCAAGTGTTAGGTCCCTATATTACTAGTATAGTCCCTTATTGTTTTTAGTGTAACCCCCTTATTGTTATTATTGTACCCCTGTAGCCCCCATATTTTTATTATTTTGCCCTTAAATTATTATTGTTAGGTCGGCTAGGATTACATTGTGGCCCCACTAAGATTACATTGTAGCCCCATGGACTCCTATATATAGAAAGGAGGTTTTGTAATTTGTATCATCCAAGAATTGTTCATTCATGTAATGTGTTGGAGGTTTCCCCCTCAAAGTGGCATATTTCTAAGGCGTTGATATCTCTTTTCTTCTATTTTTCAAGCTGGTTTCACAACATTTGGTATAAGAGCTTTGGATTCTAGGGTTTTCGCTACTCCAAACTGGTCATCGTGCCATTTTTTCTATAAAAAATTTTCTACAAAGGTTCAGAAGCTGAAATGTTTAGAGTGTGAATCCGAAGTCCAGAGGAACATCGTCACAAAATTTCAGAGTTTGGTTCAAAATATTTTCGGAGATATGATCTGTGGAAGTCAGGACTTTTTCCAGGCTCCTAAATTTAACCTAAACAGGTCATCGTGGAATTTTCGCTATAAATTTTTTTCTACAAATATTCAGAAGCTAAAATTGTTAGAGAGTGAATTTGAAATTTTAAGGAAGATTGTCTCAAACTTTTTTCATTTAGTTTGCAATATTTTTGGAGATATGATCTGTGGAATCTAGTTCTTTTTCAGGCTCTCAAATTTCATCTCAAATAGGTTATCATGGGAAAATCTTCATAAATCTGTCTCTGAGCATCAGATTGGAATATTGTAAAAATTGGCCTCAAGTACACGGACTATATTTTTCTTTCTATCAATTTCATATCCAAATGAGAAAACAGTGACATGTGGCAAGTTGTACAAGTTTGCTCTACTGAACCAGTCCGTAATTGGGTCATTGTGGGAGATTGGACATAACTTTGCCTTGAATAACCCAAATCAGGTCAGACCTATGACATTTGAAAGAAGATTCAGAGGGCTAATACAAGGCTTAATTTTAGATATTGAGGATCCACAATTATAGAGATAATTCAATTTCAATATAGACCTTCTTAAAATCAAGTAAAAGGTGTGTATTTGTTTTCCCGAATTGCATAAGTCTTGTTTGAAGAATCAAGTTGAATTGATTCCAAGGGCATATTGTAGAGTAGATATTAGTATTGAATTCTAAAATGGCCCCTAAAAAGAACTCAACACTCATTAAGAATTTACAAGGCTCTACTATGACTCATGAAGACGAAGAATGGCAACATGACATATCAAAATTACAAGAGCAAGTGCAACAAATTTCGCTCTCGCAAAGAGCAACAAAAAATGACATGGAAGTTTTGAAGAAAGGCGTGGAAACTAAGATGGATGGTTTGAAGAAAGGCGTGGAATATAAGATGGATGGTTTTA
Source organism: Pinus albicaulis (assembly GCA_034641835.2). Taxonomy (NCBI): domain Eukaryota; kingdom Viridiplantae; phylum Streptophyta; class Pinopsida; order Pinales; family Pinaceae; genus Pinus; species Pinus albicaulis. The sequence goes on along the minus strand of JAXQQM020073923.1, from coordinate 13,865 downwards.
ATAATGGCATGGAAGCTAAGATAGATGGCATGGAAGCTGGCATGGAGTCTAAGATGGATGACATGGAAGCTAAGATCAATGAAAAAATGGAAAACATGAAGAATGATCTAAAAGCAGAAATGGAAGGTTTGACAAAGTTGATACAAGAAATGTTTCCTAATGGTGAAAAGATAGTAGAGGAATCTCATGATGAGAACAAAATAAATGTTAATCATGATTTCATAAACTCTAATGTTGGCGAGAAGAACCACCATATTCCAAAAATGGATATGAGAAAGTTTGATGGAAAGGATCCTATAACATGGATACTACAGATGGAGCAATATTTTGATCTCCATAATGTGCAAAACACACAAAAGGTACGCATTGCAACTTTACATTTAGAACAAAATACATTTGTATGGTATCGATGGCTTTGCTCCCGTAAAAAAAGTGTCACTTCGTCAATTTTTACGGAGGAAATGATAGCACATTATGAGGATACAAAGAGAAACACCTTCTTTAGCCAATCGATAAATCTCAAACAAAAGGGTTTAATGGGGGAGCACATTGAGGACTTCCAAAAATTGAATATAAGGGTAACTGATATTCCAGAGGAACACAGGATTGATCTCTTCATAGGTACTTTAAAGGATAACATCCAACATGAAGTTCGTGTTTTGGAACTTGATTCATTGGAGAAGGCATTCAGGTTGGCAAGAAAAATTGAATGTAAAATTATGGCGACAAGGAAGCCTACCACTCACTTCTATAAAGAGGGAAGTATTGCTACTCCTAGATTTCCACAACCTACAAGGTTGACACCACAACAATTGGAAGAAAAAAGAGCAAAAGGGCTTTGCTACAGTTGTGATAGCAAATACACTAAAGGTCATAAGTGTGTTGAGAAGAAATTGTTTTACACAGATTGTGAAGAGGAAGAAGAAAATGAACAAGAAGAGGATACACCAGGAACCAACCCTAGAAGAGGAAGAAATGAGTTCGACCATATCGTGTAATGTATTGGAAGGAATTACCACTCCTTAAACTCTCCAGATAGAAGGACATATCAAGAAGAAAAAGGTAATAGTGTTGATTGATTCAGGTAGTACCCATAATTTTATTCATTGTAAGGTAGCCAAGGAATTGAATTGTTTCCTATACCCAGCACCAAAATGTCAAGTGATGGTTGCAAATGGAGGAACTATAAATTAATCTGGAAAATGTCATAATATAAAGCTAACCATGGGGGAATATGTATTGAATAGTCTAATGCTTTCCATTCCTATGGGAGGTGCTGATGTTGTACTAGGAGTACAATGGTTAAAATCTTTAGGGACGATAGCTTTTAATTTTCAAGATTTTTTCTTGAAATATTTTTCAGAAGGAAAGGAAGTTGAATTACGGGGTAATGCAGGAAAGATAATAAGATCTAATGTCATGACAAAGCTTCTAAAGAAAGAAAAACGAGACGTAATTGCACAATTATGCTCACTAGAAGTTCCAACATCAAAATCATCTATTTCTGCAGATCTCCAAAAAGTCTTGGACAATCATTCCAAGGTTTTTGAAAATCCCAAAGGATTCCCACCTATTCGTGATCATGATAATGCTATTCATTTGATTCCAGGAAGTGTTCCTCCAAACATCAGGCCTTATAGATATCCTTATGTCCAAAAGAGCGAAATTTAATGTATGATTGCATAAATGTTAAAGGCTGGTATAATTCAACCTAGTCAAAGTTCTTTCTCTGCTCCTGTAATATTGGTACACAAGAAGGATGGATCATGGTGCATGTTTTCGGATTATAGGGAGCTCAAAAAGCTCACCATTAAAGATAGATTTTCCATTCCTATGATTTATGAATTATTAGATGAATTACATGGAGCAATTTATTTTACCAAGTTGGATCTTCGTTCAGGATATCATCAAATTAGAATGAAGACTGAAGATATTTCGAAAACAACATTTTGAACTCATGAGGGTCATTATGAATTTTTGGTCATGCCTTTTGGCCTTACCAATGCACCTTCTACATTTCAAGGGTTGATGAATACCATTTTCAAACCCTTCCTTAGAAAATTTGTGCTAGTATTTTTTGATGATATACTAATCTATAGCAGGTCTTGGAAGGATCATGTTGAACATGTTGACAGGGTGCTCAAACTATTGCAGAAGAAACAATTATATGCAAAAACATCCAAATGTTTCTTTGGAGTACAAGAGGTGGAATATCTGGGTCATATTGTATCTCACGAGGGTGTTAAGGTAGACCCTAACAAAATTAAAGCCATTAAAGAATCGAAAGTCACCACAACCATAAAGCAGTTGCGAGGATTTCTGAGGTTAACAGGGTATTATCGCAAGTTTGTTAAGAATTATGGGAGAATAGTAGCTCCTCTAACAACATTATTGAAGAAATATGCATTTTCATGGACTCCTGAAGCAACTAAGGCCTTTGAACATCTTAAAGAGTCAATGTGCCTAGCACTAGTCTTAGCTACGCTAGACTTCACAAAAACCTTTATTCTAGAATGTGATGCCTTAAGAAATGGAATTGGTGTTGTTTTAATGCAAGAAGGAAGACCCATTGCTTTTGAAAGTCGACTAATCAAAGGAAAGTATTTACAGAAATATATTTATGAGAAGGAAATGTTAGCAATATTGCATGCACTGAAGAAATGGCGAACTTACCTAATGGGAAGACTATCTTTAGAAGAGCAGCAAAAATGGGTCACAAAGATGTTGGTTTATGAATTTGAAATAATATACAAAAAAGGGAAGCTAAATGTTGTTGCAAATGCACTCTTAAGAAATAATGAAGAGGTGGAAGCATTGTTTTATGCCATTTCTATTATCCAACCAGATTGGATAACTGAAGCAAGGGATGAATGGAAGAAGGACGAAGAAGTGTGGACACTCATTCAAAAGTTACAACAAGATCCTAGTATATATGATAAATTTAGTTGGAAAATTGATTCCTTATGGTACAAAGATAGCTTATATCTTTGTAGGAATTCCTAACTAAAACAAAAGATTCTTTTGGAATTGCACACTTCTCCTTTAGGAGGACACTCAGGATTTTTAAAAACTTACCACTAGGTGAAGAAAGAATTTTTTTGGGATGGCCTTAAATCTGATGTTCAAAGGTTTGTGGTGGAATGTTTGATTTTCTAGCAGAATAAAGTTGAGACAATTAATAGCCCAAGTCTTCTACAAACTTTATCCATTCCAAGTCAACGTTAGGAGGAGATTTCAATGGATTTTATCAAAGGTTTACCTAATTCCAAAGGAAAGAGTGTCATCATGGTGGTAGTTGATAGACTTACCAAGTATGCACACTTTTGTGCATTATCTCATCCATTTAAAGCAAGTACAGTTGCTACTACATTTATGGACACAATTCAAAAGCTACATGGAAACCCAAGGGTTATTGTGAGCGATAGAGATCCCATTTTTACTGGAAATTTTTGGACAAAGTTATTTTCTTGTTTGGGTACTCAATTAGCTCATAATTCATCTTATCATCCTCAATCCGATGGTCAAACTGAGATAGTAAATACATGTTTGGAAGGATATCTTCATTTTTTTGTATCATATAAACAAACATAATGGGTCAAGTGGTTACCTCTCGCTAAATGGTGGTATAACACTTCCTTCCATACTACAGCAAAAATGACCCCATTTATGGCACTTTATGGATATCATCCACCATCCATCACACAATATTTAAGGGAAAATTCGAAGGTTCAAGCAATGGAAGATCACATCGAGCATCAAAAAGAAGCTCTCCAGCTCTTAAAGGATAACTTGAATTTGGCACAAAATCGAATGAAACAACAGGCAGATCAACATCGCAGCGAGAGAAGTTTTGATGTAGGAGATTGGGTATTTTTACGGCTACAACCATACAAAAAAATTTCCCTCAAGCAAGATAATAAGGATAATAAATTTTTGCCAAAGTACTATGATCCTTACAAGGTGTTGCAAAAGATTGGTACTATGGCATACAAATTGGAGCTTCCCGTTTCTTCATGACTGCATCCATTTTTCCATGTTTCATGCTTAAAGAAGGTTATAGGTGAAAATATTCCAGTTCAAGCAATATTGCCATAAATTTATGAGGAAGGAAAAATCATATTGGAACCTGAATTGGTCACGGAAATAAGAACTCGACGGCTACGAAATCGATCAATTTCAGAGTATCTCATCAAGTGGAAGAACTTACCCACTGAAGATTCTACATGGGAGGATGAGAATTTTATACAGAAGCACCCAGAGCTACTCAAGTGTTGAGGACAACACTTTTTTGAAGGAGATGGGCATGTTAGGTCCCTATATTACTAGTATAGTCCCTTATTTTTGTTAGTGTAACCCCCTTATTGTTATTATTGTACCCCTGTAACCCCCATATTGTTATTATTGTGCCCTTAAATTATTATTTTTAGGTCAGCTAGGATTACATTGTGGCCCCACTAAGATTACATTGTGGCCCCACGGACTCCTATATAGAGAAAGGAGGTTTTGTAATTTGTATCATCCAAGAATTTTTCATTCATGTAATGTGTTGGAGGTTTCCCCCTCGAAGTGGCTTATTTCTAAGGCGTTGATATCTCTTTTCTTATATTTTTGGAGCTGGTTTCACAACATCGAGTTACACAAAAAGAGAAAAAATTTCTTTCCAATAACAAAACAAAACAATAACCTACTTACCTATTACACTAAAATGCATATAAAGTGTTTTTTATCATTATTGTTGCATGTGAGTTTGCTATATATTTTTTTGGATGTTGATTGAGTGGAAAGTGCTAGATTTGTTTGGAAAATGATTGGAAACAATGTGCATGTGTTCTTGAAAGAAGTTTGCATGCATTCTTAATAATGCACACACACTTTTGTGATTAATGTTGCTAATCCTATTTAATTTTGTGCCTTTATCCCTCTCCCTTCCTCTATGTTTATATCCCTTGCGATCTTGAAAACAACACGCATATTTTATTTAGAGCATGTGTACACTTCAATGAGTAACATTCCTAATTCTCATTAATTCCTTACTTCCCCTATCTCCTTTCCTCTCTTTCTCAATCACTCACTCATCTCTATTCATATTCCCATCCCCTTCTCCACTCTCTCTCTCCCCCCTTCTCTCTCACTCCCTCTATTTACCTTTTTATCTCCCCCTCTTTCTATGCCTAGCCCCCCCATTTCTCTCTCTTTCCTCTACACCTCTATCCCCCCACTCTTTATCTCCCATATCTCTCTCTTTGTATTCCCCCCAATAAGAAAAGAGTCATGATTTTTGTAATGAAATGTATATTAGTGTTTGATGTATACGAGTGGATAACAACATAGAAATGTCATCATCTCTAACCTCAACCTTAACTCTCTAAAATGATAACTAAGTCAACGAGAGTGTGCAATAATGATTCCTTTAAAGTGACACATGTAAGAAAAGTGTCATGATGTGTGAAATATAATGTGTTTTCCCTCCCCTCTCTCCAACCTCTACATCTATCTACTACTCACTCCCTCTCTCTCTTTTTATCCATCTCCACCTCTTCCATTCCCTCCTTCCCTCTCTTCCTCCCCCCTCCTCTTTCCAAATCTCTCTAAACCTTCATCCCTCTCCTTCACTCTCTTTCACTATATATTTGTCCCTCCCTCCCTCACTACCACTCTCCTCCTCTTTCTCTCTCTCTTCCCCCCTCACTCCTGCTCTCTCTCTCTCTCTTTGTGTATCTTTCCCATTTCCCCTCCCTCCCACTTCCTCTCTCCCTACCTCTCTTTCACCCCTTGATTAACACACCAATTGATCAGAGGCTCAATATTTAGCTCAAAAATGAAAGTGATCAGAATTGATTGGAAACTGAATGACAATGACTGAACCATCTCCAAGAATCCAACGCAACTTGTTTCGTCGAAAACTGACTTCCGGTGAAGAAGCTATATCCTACTGACCGCCGTTCAGAACATGCAATTTAAAAATAAATAAATTGCAAAACAGTGACAAGTTGATAACATGTCGCAGTCCAGTCAGTATACAGGGCATATTCTTCATTTTTTTCCCAGTGGCACTATGACAAGTATCACAAATAGATTCGCTAGTTTGGTTTGGAAGTAAATTTTTTTTAAGGATCTACTCCTAAGGTTGAATTCAAATTTTTTCTATTATGAAGAATCTGATCCTAAGTTCGAATTTCAATTTTATATGGTGGCATGATTAATATCCTAAGGTCCGAATTTCATACATTATATGGTGGGCGAAATATTTTGGTTAACCTAAGGTTTGGGTTATATTGGATATGGTGGCGTATTTAAATATTGGGTTATATAGTCCGAAAATATATGGTGGGAATTTGATATATGTATATATATATGTGTGTGTGTGTGTGTGTGTGTGTGTGTGTGTGTGTGTGTGTGTATATACATATATATATATTATTCAAGTCCGAACCATATTCTGAAGACCATAGTCCAAGTATTACATACGGTGGGGCACAATTCGCATTTAATCCAAAGTTTATGGGAGCACGTATTAAATGGTGGCATTACAAAGGTTTGGAGCGAATATTTTTTAAGTTGGAAAAATATATACGATAAGGAGTGGAGGTTGGGGTCGAACCCATGACCTCCCTCCACATAACCACACAGCTTACCACTGGGCCATGGGTAGGACTTAGGATATGATGGCCAACGCAATTGATTTGAATTTCAATGCATGATCCGATGAAGGAAAAGAGGGGGCCAACCCCCTCTCATAAGGTCAATCGCTAGAACCGTGGCAGAGGGCTCCGGCTAACTGCGTGCTTAGAGCGCTAATATTCATTAAACAATGCTTATATATTAATTAAAATCCCAGATTAAAATGGCAGAAACTTTGGCAGTGCCCCCAATTTCGGTGGAACCACCAGTTTGTCAGGGTTATCTGGAGTCTTCTCTAGATTTGGAGGAGGATTCTACAGAAAAATTAAATTGGACACATCTTGAGAAATTTTCGACCAATTTTGGCTCAGAAAGAGTCATTCCTAGCAGATTGCCATGCTCATAAAACATTGGAATAGGTTGAAGAGGCAGAGGAGCAATTATACATGTGTTTTTTTTCATATTGAAGAATTTTTAAGCCTAGGACCACCAGGAAGGAAGGCCATGCCTAGATCAATTGAAGGTCAAATGGAGTGAAGGAATAGTCATTTCTGATAGATTTAGAAATTCTGAACTCATTGGAGTATGTTTCTAGAGAATTTGATCCATGCAAACAACAATTTTTTCATTATTGATCTAATATAGATGCCCAAGCCATGGAAGCTGGACTAAGGAGATGTAGCCTAGAGGGGTGAACTCCTTCATCAAAATTCTGTTTTGATGGATCAATTGTGATGGTTTTTTTTTTCTTTATGATGTTGTTGTTCATCATTATAAATTCATGCTTTATGCTCTTTAATTCACTAGTAAAACCTTAATTAAATTACCTGTTTGACACACATAAGCAACAAGGAAACCTATAAATCAAGAATAAGATCAGTAAATAATTTTTAAATATGAAAATGAAATTAGCATAACGAAACCAACATTCATACTCAGATCAAGTTGCTATCAGAGCTTGGTTGAATTACAAGGTTATTTGATAGATAGTTGCTTGAGTTTTGTGCAAGTTTAATGGTTGCAAATTTTTGATGCTGACAAGGTCAAAGTTGCAGATAGGTGAAGGGAAATTGTTGGTTGCAAGTCCTGAGATTAGGACCAGAATAAGGAGAGATACAAGAGCACCATATTCACCCAAATTTCCACTCATAGCTGCACTTGAAGTAACTCAAGTTTTGTCTCAAGAAGCTGAGATTGAAGAGGTACAAGTTGTACAAGAAGCTGAGTTGATTGAAGAGGTACAAGCATCAGAAGTTGAGCTTGAATCCATAGCCATCATGTCAGGTGTTGGAGAGACTCAAGGACATTCATAAGAGGATGATGTCAAGGGAGACTTCAATGAAATAAAGAGGATGGTTAAAATTATGTTTGATGCATTTACTGTTGGGATGGCAAGAGAAGGTTCTAAGCCTCCACATGGAGAAGGAACTTCAAATGGTAAGAAGGATGAAGAGAAGATTTCAAAGAGTAGTGGAGGAAAGCCACCACCATCTCCACCATATTCATAATCCTCATCGTCTCCATTAGCATGATCTTCCACTTCCACCACAAAAAACACCCACACTCACTCAAAGACCACAAAAGGAAAGACACTCTTACTCAAACTAGATGTCAAATTTGAGCTTCCAATGTATAATGGCAAGGTAAATGTAGAAATATTGGACAATTGGATACTCAATTGGAGGTTTACTGTAGGATTCGGAATCTTCATGAAGACGACATAAATATTAAATTGGCTTATTCTTTGAGGATGGAAGGATCTGCACTTGTATGGTGGGAAGAAAGGACTCAAGAAGAGATTAAAAAATACGATAAGATTTCTATGTATTGGTCAAGTTTTATTACTACCATTAAAAGGAAATTCTATCCCTTATCTTACATGCAAAAGGCTATTATGGATTGGCAAAATTTTAGACAGTTGAAAGGGAAAAGTGTGCAAGATTATACTCGTGAGTTTAGGAAACGAGGTCTTATGTTGGGTATTAATTTATATTCTCAGGAAACTTTGTTAAAGTATGTTGGCGGTTTTTAGAGTTACATTAGGCACACTATTCTCATGTTTAATCCCACAAACATAGATGAATTTTTTGTTCAATCCACACACTTAGAAGCAAGAGGGAAACAAAACATAGATGAGAAAAGTGAAAGTGAGGGTAAAGGAAAGGGAAAATTTTATGGAAGAGGAAAAAGAAATAGCTCTGTAAAAAGAGAGAAGGAAAAACTCACATGTAAAAATTGTTCAAATGTTGGCCATGATGAAGACCACTATTGGCAACTTCATCCAGAATTGAAGCCAGACAAAATGAAAGCCAAAGAAAATGGGAAACCTGTTGCTATATTTGAACATGACTTAGGGTCAAATTTAGGAGATGAGACAAATATTACAGGCATGGGATTGAAAGGAAAACATATTGCAAGCACTAGCTCTTCAAATTGTTCAAATTTTACTCATGATGAAAATACAACAATATAACTTTTCCATATTAGAGTTGTCTCTAAACATACCAAGATTGATACACTTTTTGATAGTGGGTCACAAGCTAACATGATTTCCGAAGACTTGGTTAAGCAACTAGAACTTGAAACTATTAGACATCCAAGACCATATCCTTTGGGTTGGATATGCAAGAATGAAAACTTGCAGGTTACAAGGAAGTGCTTACTAATATTCGCCATCAATTCAAACTTTCTTGATGAAGTTGAACGTGATGTGGCACTGCTTGAGATATCAGGTATTGCATTAGGAAGTCCTTATCTTTATGATAGGAAATTAATATTTCCTCGCCATGAGAATAAGTATCACTTGTTTAAATATGGTATTGAGTACATAGTTAGAGTGCATAAGAAGAAGACGCATTTTGTTTCTTATACATGCAGGAGAAATGAAGAGTATGAATGCAAGTCATAATTTGACATTGTTGATGATAAAACAAAGAGATGTTTTGCATTAAAATTTTCAAAACGATGCTTATGTTTGTAATGAGATGTTTCAGGATTATAGCAGGTTGCCTTTGAAAGGAGGTGAACAAGATGTAAAACATTTGTAGCAGTCAACATCAGTGTTGAGCAGTGTTGGAAACAAGATGCCGGTGCAAGGTCAAAGAGAAATTGACAAAGAAACTTGGAAAAGAAGGCATGGGTTCCACAAATTCTTGTTTTTGGTTTCCAAAAGGTACATGGAAATGGCAAAGATACTTGGTCAAGAGTCGATGCAAGTATAAAGTGACATCAATTAAGAATCGCCATGGCAACACTATGCAAGGTGAGACAATTTTTAAGTTTCCTTGGATTAATGACCAAAGTAGGAACAAGATGGTTTCTGCAAGAATAGCTTGCTACTCTAAAAATTTAAAAAAAAAATTATCATGACGATGTCAATGACAACAAGAGAAGATTGCAAGAATCAAGGAAAAAGTTAAGTTTTTGTGAAAATCTCCAAATGAAGAAAATGGGAAAATTTTAGTGGATAGAGACTGGAAGGGTGAGGGAACAATACCCTAATCCACATGATCAATAATCATAGATATTTTGGGATCCAAAAGGCTTCTAATGGGGAGGAATGATCAAAGGCTCAATATTTAGCTCAAAAATTAAAGTGCACAAAATTGATTGGAAAGTGAACGATAGCGACTAACACGTCGCCAGGAATCCAACATAACTCATTTTGTCGAAAACCGAATTTAAATGAAGAAGTTATAGCCTGATGACCTCCGTTCAGAAAAGGTAATTTTTTTAAAAAAGAAATGCATAACAGTGACAAGTTGATGACATGGCAGCCCAGTCAACATGCGGGGAATATTCTTCAGTTTTTTCCCAGTGGCACTGTGACAAGTGTCACAACTGGATTTGCCAATTTGGTTTGAAAGTGAAATTTTTTTAAGGATCTGCTCATAAGGTTGAATTCAAATTTTTTATTATGAAGATCATCCAGGTGGATATTGGTGGCCACCCACCTATTCCATTTGGACCTACATTGTCAGTTCTTTCAGTTTTTCACTTTCAGCACAACTTACTATTTTTAGCAGGTTTTTGGGTCCTAAACTTCCAGAGCCATTTGGAGGCCCTAATGATCCAAGTGGATATTGGTAGCTACCCACGTATTCCATTTGAACCCCCACCATCGGCCCTTTCAATTTTTCAATTTCATCACAACTTACTATTTTTAGCAGTTTTTCAGGTCCTGAACTTTTGGAGCCGTTTTGAGGCCCTAAATGACGTTTTTTTTATAAATCGGGAGCAACATGGGTACATGGACCTATCACATCAAATGTTGTATTCCTCGAATAGATATCTCTAACGAGGTATGGTGCACGTCAAACAGAGATCATATGCCAAATTTACGTCCCAGGGAAGTTGAAACACCAATTTACCCAAATGGGGCCCATATTTTTGGTGCTTCGTCTCCTAGTGTTAGGTTTTTGGATGTTTTAGGTTTTCCATTGTTTCTAAATAATAAATAGGCCATCGAGCCTCATTTTAACACAGTTTAGAGGCCTGTAGCTGCCACATCTCTTCTCAGAGATAAGCTACCAATGCCCTAGATAGTTTACTTCCATTATGTCTGTAATCATATTTCTATTATTTGATATTAATGAAATGAATTAATTTTTTCGTTGCATCTCTGTGTTTATGTATATTTCTGTCTTTTATTGTGTTCCTGCATAAATCCGGATCAGAGGAATCTGCTCCTAAGTTCGAATTTCAATTTTATATGGTGGCATGATTAATATCCTAAGGTTCGAATTTAATACATTATATGGTGGGAGAAGTATTTTTTTAACCTAAGGTTTCGGTCATATTGGATATGGTGGCATATTTAAATATTGGGTTATATATTCCGAAAATATGGTGGGCATTGGATATATAATTGGATATATATATATATATATATATATATATATATATATATTATTCAATTCCAAACCATAATCTGAAGACCATAGTCCAAGTATTACATACAGTGGGGCACAATTCGCATTTATTCCAAAGTTTATGGGAGCACGTATTAAATGGTAATATTACAAAGGTTTGAAGCACATATTTTTTAGGTTGGAAAAATATATACGAGAAGGAGCAGAGGTTGGGGTCGAACACATGACCTCCCTCCACATAATCGTGCACCTTACCACTAGGTTGTGGGTAGGACTTGAGATATGATGGCAAAAATAATTGATTTGAATTTCAATGCATGATCCGATGACGGAAAAGAGGGGGCCAACTCCCTCCCATAAGACCAACCGCTAGAACTATGGTGGAGGGCTTCGGCTAGCTGCGTGCTTAGAGACCTAATATTCATTAAACAATGCTTATCTGTTAATTAAAATCCAAGATTAAAACGATAGAAACTTTGGCAGCACCTCCAATTTTTGTGGAACCACCAGTTTGTCTGGGTTATCTGGAGTCTTCTCTAGATTTGGAGGAGGATCCTAGGGAAAAATTAAATCGGCCATATCTTGAGCAAGTTTCAACCAATTTTGGCTCAAGAAGAGTCATTCCTAATAGATTGGCATGCTCTGAACACATTGGAACAATTTTCAGAGGCAAATGAGCAATTATACAGGTTTTTTTGTCATTTTTAATAATTTTTAAGCCAAGGGCCAGCAAGAAGGAGGGCCATGCCTAGATCAGCCGAAGTCCAAATGGAGTGAAGGAATAGTCATTTTTGATATATTTCGACATTCTAAACTCATTTGAGTATGTTTCAAAAGAAATTGATGCATGTAAACAACAATTTTTTCACTATTGAGATAATATAGAAGCCCAAGCCATGGAAGCTAGACCAAGGAGATGTAGCCCAGGAGGGGTGAACTCCTTCATCAAAACTCCGTTTTGATGGATCAATTGTGATGGTTTGTTGTTCTTTATGATTCTCATGTTCATAATTTTAAATTCATACTTTATGCTCTTGAATTCACTCATAAAAACTCAGTTAAATTACCTTTTTGACACACATAGGCAACAAGGAAACGTGTACATCAAGCATAAGATCAGTAAATAAATTTTAAATATGAAAAATGAAATTAGCACAACAAAACTAACATTCATAATTAGATCACCAATGTAGAGAATAATTCTTTTTAAATTACATAGAACTAAGCATATACCTGCTCTACTATGATTTTCCTTCCTTATCTCTCTCCATCTTTACCTCTCACTCTCTCTCACTCTCTCTCTCTCTCTACCCACTCTTTCTTCAACCCTCTCTCACCCTCTCCCTCCCCTCCCTCTCTAACCCTCCCCCACCCTTACTCTCTGTCCCTCTATCCCCCTTTCCTTTTCCTTTCCTCCCTCTCTCCCTTCGTCAATCCATCCATCACAATGAACCCCCTCAGTCCTCTCTCTCTCTCTCATCCTCACACCATATCCACCACTTATGTTTATGTGTACCATACACCAATGTAGAGAAGAATGATTTATAGATCACAAAAAACCAAACTTATACTTTCTCTACTATGCTTTTCCCTCCTTATCTATTTACCTCTTTACCTCCTCTCACCGCCCCACCCCACCCTTTCTCTACACCGTTCTCTCTCTTTCTCTCTCCCCCACCCCTTCTCTCTCTCTCTCTCTCTCTCTCTCTCCCCCAATCCCCCTCTCCCGATCCTTTCTTATCTTTCTATATCCCTCCCCCAAGCTCTATTTCACAAAAAACCACTCACATCCTTTCTCTCTCTCTCCAACTTATGTGTGTGTGCACACCCCTCTCTTCTTCACTCCCTTTATGTCTCTTACTACCATCTCTTCATCCTCTGTCTCTTACTCACTCTTCTCTCTCAAAATATCCCTATCTCTCTCTAGCTCCCTATCTCTCCTTCTATCTCCTACCTCTTGTTGAGTGTTAGACTTTCCATCTTTCTACCATATTTTCACAGCCTTTCCTTTAAATTTTAATCCTTTTTTATTTTTCAGTAACCCCTATTTTACTCAATTTCAATATCTATATATGGGATTAGGATAAATATTTTCCAATACTTTTATTTTAGTATTTTAAGTGAATTTATGATTAAATGTTATAAAGATCAAATGATTTCACTTACTTTCAAAAGTTGGGTGTGTTTGGTGATGATTACATGTACATTTAAAGCTTGCAATAATGAAATTTTTTACCATTAAGGTCCAAATTTGAATTTCCTTTCAACCCTTGAAGATTTGATGAGGACCACTCAAGTATCATGGATGGAGAAAAATCATGGAATATTTGTTATCAAATATTATAGAGAGTTTTGTGGGTATATTTTTGGAGA